>JBBPBR010001661.1:0-22918 GCA_037974775.1 Cicer pinnatifidum
CTAGGGAGGACGAAAAAGACCTAATTGATCATCCAATGACACAAACTCACCTATTGGATGCACAAGATTGCTTTAAAATCCTAATTGGACAAGAATAAGCCTAGGGAGGACGAAAATGACCTAAATGTTAATCCAATGACACAACTCAACTTATTGGATGCACAAGATTGGTTAAAAACCCTAATTGGACAAGAATAAGCCTAGGGAGGACGAAAATGACCTAATTGATCATCCAATGACACAAGCACACCTATTGGATGCACAAGATTGGTTAAAAACCCTAGTTGGACAAGAATATTCCTAGGGAGGACGAAAGTGACCTAATTGATCATCCAATAACACAAATGAACTAATTAGATGCACAAGATTGGTTAAAAACCCTAATTGGACATGAATAAGCCTAGGGAGGACGAAAATGACCTAATTGATCATCCAATGACACAAACACACCTATTGGATGCACAAGATTGGTTAAAAACCCTAATTGGACAAGAATATGCCTAGGGAGGACAAAAATGACCTAAATATTAATTCAATGAAACAAACAAACTTATTGAATGCACAAGATTGGTTAAAAACCCTAATTGGACAAGAATATGCCTAGGGAGGACGAAAATGACCTAAATATTAATTTAATGACACTAACAAACTTATTGGAAGCACAAGATTGGTTAAAAACCCTAATTGGACAAGAATAAGCCTAGGGAGGACGAAAATGACCTAATTGATCATCCAATGACACAAACACACCTATTGGATGCACAAGATTGGTTAAAAAATCAAATTGCACAAGAATATGCCTAGGGAGGAGGAAAATGACCTAAATATTAATTCAATGACGCAAACAAAGTTATTGGATGCACAAGATTGTTTAAAAACCCTAATTGGACAAGAATAAGCCTAGGGAGGACTAAAATGACCTAATTGATCATCCAATGACACAAACACACCTATTGGATGCAAAAGATTGGTTAAAAACCCTAGTTGGACAAGCATTTGCCTAGGGAGGACGAAAATGACCTAATTGATCATCCAATGACACAAATGAAATTATTGGATGCACAAGATTGGTTAAAAATCCTAATTGGACAAGAATAAGCCTAGGGAGGACGAAAATGACCTAATTGATCATCCAATGACACAAACACACCTATTGGATGCACAAGATTGGTTAAAAACCCTAATTGGACAAGAATATGCCTAGGGAGGACGAAAATGACCTAAATGTTAATCCAATGACACAACTCAACTTATTCGATGCACAAAATTGGTTAAAAACCCTAATTGGGCAAGAATATGCCTAGGGAGGACGAAAATGACCTAATTGATCATCCGATGACACAAACACACCTATTGGATGCACAAGATTGGTTAAAAACCCTAATTCGACAAGAATATGCCTAGGGAGGACGAAAATGACCTAAATGTTAATCCAATGACACAAATGAACTTATTGGATGCACAAGATTGGTTAAAAACCCTAATTGGACAAGAATAAGCCTTGGGAGGACGAAAATGACCTAATTGATCATCCATTGACATAAACACACCTATTGCATGCACAAGACTGGTTAAAAACCCTTGTTGGACAAGAATATGCCTAGGAAGGACGAAAATGACTTAGTTGATCATCCAATGACACAAATGAACTTATTGGATGCACAAGATTGGTTAAAAACCCTAATTGGACAAGAATAAGCCTAGGGAGGACGAAAATGACCTAATTGATCATCCAATGACACAAACACACCTATTGGATGCACAAGATTCGTTCAAAACCCTAATTGGACAAGAATAAGCCTAGGGAGGACGGAAATGACCTAATTGATCATCCAAAGATAGAAACACATCTATTGGATGCACAAGATTGGTTAAAAACCCTAGTTGGACAAGAATATACCTAGGGAGGACGACAATGACCTAATTGATCATCCAATGACACAAATGAACTTATTGGATGCACAAGATTGGTTAAAAACCCTAATTGGACAAGAATAAGCCTAGGGAGGACGAAAATGACCTAATTGATCATCCAATGACACAAACACACCTATTGGAAGAACAAGATTGGTTAAAAACCCTAATTGGACAAGAATATGCCTAGGGAGGACGAAAATGACCTAACTGTTAATCCAATGACACAAATGAACTTATTGGATGCACAAGATTGGTTAAAAACCCTAATTGGACAAGAATAAGCCTAGGGAGGACGAAATTGGACAACAATAAGCCTAGGGAGGACGAAAATGACCTAATTGATCATCCAATGACACAAACACACCTATTGGATGCACAAGATTGGTTAAAAACCCTAATTGGACAAGAATATGCCTAGGGAGGACGAAAATGACCTAAATGTTAATCCAATGACACAAATGAACTTATTGGATGCACAAGATTGGTTAAAAACCCTAATTGGACAAGAACAAGCCTAGGGAGGACGATAATGACCTAAATGCTAATCCAATGACACAACTCAACTTATTGGATGCACAAGATTGGTTAAAAACCCTAATTGGACAAGAATAAGCCTAGGGAGGACGAAAATGACCTAATTGATCATCCAATGACACAAACACACCTATTGGATGCACAAGATTGGTTAAAAACCCTAATTGGACAAGAATAAGCCTTGGGAGAACGAAAATGATCTAAATGTTAATCCAATGACACAACTCAACTTATTGGATGCACAAGATTGGTTAAAAACCCTAATTGGACAAGAATAAGCCTAGGGAGGACGAAAATGACCTAATTGATCATCCAATGACACAAACACACCTATTGGATGCACAAGATTGGTTAAAAACCCTAGTTGGACAAGAACATGCCTAGGGAGGACGAAAATGACCTAATTGATCATCCAATGACACTAATCAACTTATTGGATGCACAAGATTGGTTAAAAACCCTAATTGGACAAGAATAAGCCTAGGGAGGACGAAAATGACCTAATTGATCATCCAATGACACAAACACACCTATTGGATGCACAAGATTGGTTAAAAACCCTAATTGGACAAGAATTTGCCTAGGGAGGACGAAAATGACCTAATTGGTCATCCAATGACACAAACACACCTATTGGATGCACAAGATTGGTTAAAAACCCTAATTGGACAAGAATAAGCCTAGGGAGGACGAAAATGACCTAATTGATCATCCAATGACACAAACACACCTATTGGATGCACAAGATTGGTTAAAAACCCTAATTGGACAAGAATATGCCTAGGGAGGACGAAAATGACCTAAATGTTAATCTAATGACACAAATGAACTTATTAAATGTACAAGATTGGTTAAAAACCCTAATTGGACAAGAATAAGCCTAGGGAGGACGAAAATGACCTAAATGTTAATCCAATGACACAACTCAACTTATTGGATGCACAAGATTGGTTAAAAACCCTAATTGGACAAGAATAAGCCTAGGGAGGACGAAAATGACCTAAATGTTAATCCAATGACACAACTTAACTTATTGGATGCACAAGATTGGTTAAAAACCCTAATTGGACAAGAATAAGCCTAGGGAGTACAAAAATGACCTAATTGATCATCCAATGACACAAACACACCTATTGGATGCACAAGATTCGTTAAAAACCCTAATTGGACAAGAATATGCCTAGGGAGGACGAAAATGACCTAATTGATCATCCAATGACACAAACACACCTATTGGATGCACAAGATTGGTTAAAAACCCTAATTGGACAAGAATATGCCTAGGGAGGACGAAAATGACCTAAATGTTAATCCAATGACACAAATGAAATTATTGGATGCACAAGAATGGTTAAAAACCCTAATTGGACAAGAATAAGCCTTGGGAGAACGAAAATGACCTAATTGATCATCCAATGACACAAACACACCTATTGGATGCACAAGATTCGTTAAAAACCCTAATTGGACAAGAATATGCCTAGGGAGGACGAAAATGACCTAATTGATCATCCAATGACACAAACACACCTATTGGATGCAAAAGATTGGTTAAAAACCCTAATTGGACAAGAATATGCCTAGGGAGGACGAAAATGACCTAAATATTTATTCAATGAAACAAACAAACTTATTGGATGCACAAGATTGGTTAAAAACCCTAATTGGACAAGAATAAGCCTAGGGAGGACGAAAATGACCTAATTGATCATCCAATGACACAAACACACCTATTGGATGCACAAGATTGGTTAAATACCCTAATTGGACAAGAATAAGCCTTGGGAGGACGAAAATGACCTAATTGATCATCCAAAGACACAAACACATCTATTGGATGCACAAGATTGGTTAAAAACCCTAGTTGGACAAGAATATTCCTAGGGAGGACGAAAATGACCTAATTGATCATCCAATGACACAAATGAACTTATTGGATGCACAAGATTGGTTAAAAACCCTAATTGGACAAGAATAAGCCTTGGGAGGACGAAAATGACCTAATTGATCATCCAAAGACACAAACACATCTATTGGATGCACAAGATTGGTTAAAAACCCTAGTTGGACAAGAATATACCTAGGGAGGACGAAAATGACCTAATTGATCATCCAATGACACAAATGAACTTATTGGATGCACACGATTGGTTAAATACCCTAATTGGACAAGAATAAGCCTAGGGAGGACGAAAATGACCTAATTGATCATCCAATGACACAAACACACCTATTGGAAGCACAAGATTGGTTAAAAACCCTAATTGGACAAGAATATGCCTAGGGAGGACGAAAATGACCTAAATGTTAATCCAATGACACAAATGAACTTATTGGATGCACAAGATTGATTAAAAACCCTAATTGGACAAGAATAAACCTAGGGAGGATGAAAATGACCTAATTGATCATCCCATGACACAAACACACCTATTGGATGCACAAGATTGGTTAAAAACCCTAATTGGACCAGAATATGCCTAGGGAGGACGAAAATCATCTAAATATTAATTCAATGACATAAACAAACTTATTGGATGCACAAGATTGGTTAAAAACCCTAATTGGACAAGAATAAGCCTAGGGAGGACGAAAATGACCTAAATATTAATTCAATGAAACAAACAAACTTATTGGATGCACAAGATTGGTTAAAAACCCTAATTGGACAAGAATATGCCTAGGGAGGACGAAAATGACCTAATTGATCATCCAATGACACAAACACACCTATTGGATGCACAAGATTGGTTAAAAACCCTAATTGGACAAGAATAAGCCTAGGGAGGACGAAAATGACCTAATTGATCATCCAATGACACAAACACACCTATTGGATGCACAAGATTGGTTAAAAACCCTAATTGGACAATAATATGCCTAGGGAGGACGAAAATGACCTAATTGATCATCCAATGAAACAAACACATCTATTGGATGCACAAGATCGGTTAAAAATCCTAATTGGACAAGAATAAGCCTAGGGAGGACGAAAATGACCTAAATGTTAATCCAATGACACAAATGAACTTATTGGATGCACAAGATTGGTTAAAAACCCTAATTGGACAAGAATAAGCCTAGGGAGGACGAAACTGACCTAAATGTTAATCCAATGACACAACTCAACTTATTGGATGCACAAGATTGGTTAAAAACCCTAATTGGGCAAGAATAAGCCTAGGGAGGACGAAAATGACCTAATTGATCATCCAATGACACAAACTCACCTATTGGATGCACAAGATTGCTTTAAAATCCTAATTGGACAAGAATAAGCCTAGGGAGGACGAAAATGACCTAAATGTTAATCCAATGACACAACTCAACTTATTGGATGCACAAGATTGGTTAAAAACCCTAATTGGACAAGAATAAGCCTAGGGAGGACGAAAATGACCTAATTGATCATCCAATGACGCAAACACACCTATTGGATGCACAAGATTGGTTAAAAACCCTAATTGGACAAGAATATGCCTATGTAGGACGAAAATGACCTAATTGATCATCCAATGACACAAACACATCTATCGGACGCACAAGATTGGTTAAAAACCCTAATTGGACAAGAATATGGAAAGGGAGGACGAAAATGACCTAATTGATCATCCAATGACACAAACACACCTATTGGATCCACAAGATTGGTTAAAAACTCTAATTGGACAAGAATATGCCTAGGCAGGACGAAAATGACCTAATTGATCATCCAATGACACAAACACACCTATTGGATGCACAAGATTAGTTAAAAACCCTAATTGGACAAGAATATGCCTAGGGAGGACGAAAATGACCTAATTGATCATCCAATGACACAAACACACCTATTGGATCCACAAGATTGGATAAAAACTCTAATTGGACAAGAATATGCCTAGGCAGGACGAAAATGACCTAATTGATCATCCAATGACACAAACACACCTATTGGATGCACAAGATTAGTTAAAAACCCTAATTGGACAAGAATATGCCTAGGGAGGACGAAAATGACCTAAATGTTAATCCAATGACACAAATGAACTTATTGGATGCACAAGATTGCTTAAAAACCCTAATTGGACAAGAATAAGCCTAGGGTGGACGAAAATGACCTAAATGCTAATCCAATGACACAACTCAACTTATTGGATGCACAAGATTGGTTAAAAACCCTAATTGGACAAGAATAAGCCTAGGGAGGACGAAAATGACCTAATTGATCATCCAATGACACAAACACACCTATTGGATGCACAAGATTGGTTAAAAACCCTAATTGGACAAGAATATGCCTAGGGAGGACGAAAATGACCTAAATGTTAATCCAATGACACAAATGAACGTATTGGATGCACAAGATTGGTTAAAAACCCTACTTGGACAAGAATATGCCTAGGGAGGACGAAAATGACATAATGTTAATCCAATGACACAAATGAACTTATTGGATGCACAAGATTGGTTAAAAACCCTAATTGGACAAGAATATGCCTAGGGAGGACGAAAATGACCTAAATGTTAATCCAATGACACAACTCAACTTATTGGATGCACAAGATTGGTTAAAAACCCTAATTGGACAAGAATAAGCCTAGGGAGGACGAAAATGACCTAATTGATCATCCAATGACACAAACACACCTATTAGATGCACAAGATTAGTTAAAAACCCTAATTGGACAAGAATAAGCCTAGGGAGGACGAAAATGACCTAATTGATCATCTAATGACACAAACACACCTATTGGATGCACAAGATTGGTTAAAAACCCTAATTAGACAAGAATATGCCTAGGGAGGACGAAAATGACCTAAATGTTAATCCAATGACACAAATGAACTTATTAGATGTACAAGATTGGTTAAAAACCCTAATTGGACAAGAATAAGTCTAGGGAGGATGAAAATGACCTAATTGATCATCCAATGACACAAACACACCTATTGGATGCACAAGATTGGTTAAAAACCCTAATTGGACAAGAATATGCCTAGGGAGGACGAAAATGACCTAATTGATCATCCAATGACACAAACACACCTATTGGATGCACAAGATTGGTTAAAAACCCTAATTGGACAAGAATATGCCTAGGGAGGACGAAAATGACCTAATTGATCATCCAATGACACAAATGAACTTATTGGATGCACAAGATTAGTTAAAAACCCTAATTGGACAAGAATAAGGCTAGGGAGGACGAAAATAACCTAATTGATCATCCAATGACACAAACATACCTATTGGATGCACAAGATTGGTCTAAAACTCTAATTGGACAAGAATATGCCTAGGGAGAACGAAAATGACCTAAATGTTAATCCAATGACACAAATGAACTTATTGGATGCACAAGATTGGTTAAAAACCCTAATTGGACAAGAATAAGCCTAGGGAGGACGAAAATGACCTAAATGTTAATCCAATGACACAACTCAACTTATTGGATGCACAAGATTGGTTAAAAAGCCTAATTGGGCAAGAATAAGCATAGGGAGGAGGAAAATGACCTAATGGATCATCCAATGACACAAACACACCTATTGGATGCACAAGATTGGTTAAAAACCCTAATTGGACAAGAATAAGCCTAGGGAGAACGAAAATGACATAAATGTTAATCCAATGACACAACTCAACTTATTGGATGCACAAGATTGGTTAAAAACCCTAATTGGACAAGAATATGCCTAGGGAGGACGAAAATGACCTAATTGATCATCCAATGACACAAACACACCTATTGGATGCACAAGATTGGTTAAAAACCTTAATTGGACAAGAATATGCCTAGGGAGGACGAAAATGACCTAATTGATCATCCTATGACACAAACACACCTATTGGATGCACAAGATTGGTTAAAAACCCTAATTGGACAAGAATATGCCTAGGGAGGACGAAAATGACCTAATTGATCATCCAATGACACAACACACCTATTGGATGCACAAGATTGGTTAAAAACCCTAATTGGACAAGAATAGGCCTAGGGAGGACGAAAATGACCTAATTGATCATCCAATGACACAAACACACCTATTGGATGCACAAGATTGGTTAAAAACCCTAATTGGACAAGAATATGCCTAGGGAGGACGAAAATGACCTAAATATTAATTCAATGACACAAACAAACTTATTGGATGCACAAGATTAGTTAAAAACCCTAATTGGACAAGAATAAGGCTAGGGAGGACGAAAATAACCTAATTTATCATCCAATGACACAAACACACCTATTGGATGCACAAGATTGGTCTAAAACTCTAATTGGACAAGAATATGCCTAGGGAGGACGAAAATGACCTAAATGTTAATCCAATGACACAAATGAACTTATTGGATGCACAAGATTTGTTAAAAACCTTAATTGGACAAGAATAAGCCTAGGGAGGACGAAAATGACCTAAATGTTAATCCAATGACACAACTCAACTTATTGGATGCACAAGATTGGTTAAAAACCCTAATTGGGCAAGAATAAGCCTAGGGAGGACGAAAATTACCTAATTGATCATCCAATGACACAAACACACCTATTGGATGCACAAGATTGGTTAAAAACCCTAATTGGACAAGAATAAGCCTAGGGAGGACGAAAATGACCTAATTGATCATCCAATGACACAAACACACCTATTGGATGCACAAGATTGGTTAAAAACCCTAATTGGACAAGAATATGCCTAGGGAGGACGAAAATGACCTAATTGATCATCCAATGTCACAAACACACCTATTGGATGCACAAGATTGGTTAAAAACCATAATTGGACAAGAATAAGCCTAGGGAGGACGAAAATGACCTAATTGATCATCCAATGACACAAACACACCTATTGGATGCACAAGATTGGTTAAAAACCCTAATTGGACAAGAATATGCCTAGGGAGGACGAAAATGACCTAAATATTAATTCAATGACACAAACAAATTTTGGATGCACAAGATTGGTTAAAAACCCTAATTGGACAAGAATAAGCCTAGGGAGGACGAAAATGACCTAATTGATCATCCAATGACACAAACACACCTATTGGATGCACAAGATTGGTTAAAAACCCTAATTGGACAAGAATAAGCCTAGGGAGGACGAAAATGACCTAATTGATCATCCAATGACACAAACACACCTATTGGATGCACAAGATTGGTTAAAAACCCTAATTGGACAAGAATATGCCTAGGGAGGACGAAAATGACCTAAATGTTAATCCAATGACACAAATGAACTTATTGGATGCACAAGATTGGTTAAAAACCTAATTCGACAAAAATAAGCCTAGGGAGAATGAAAATGACCTAAATATTAATCCAATGACACAACTCAACTTATTGGATGCACAAGATTGGTTAAAAACCCTAATTGGACAAGAATAACCCTAGGGAGGACGAAAATGACCTAATTGATCATCCAATGACACAAACACACCTATTGGATGCACAAGATTGGTTAAAAACCCTAATTGGACAAGAAGAAGCCTAGGGAGGACGAAATTGACCTAAATGTTAATCCAATGACACAACTCAACTTATTGGATGCACAAGATTGGTTAAAAACCCTAATTGGACAAGAATAAGCCTAGGGAGGACGAAAATGACCTAATTGATCATCCAATGACACAAACACACCTATTGGATGCACAGGATTGGTTAAAAACCCTAGTTGGACAAGAATAAGCCTAGGGAGGATGAAAATGACCTAATTGATCATCCAATGACACAAATGAACTTATTGGATGCACAAGATTGGTTAAAAACCCTAATTGGACAAGAATAAGCCTAGGGAGGACGAAAATGACCTAATTGATCATCCAATGACACAAACACACCTATTGGATGCACAAGATTGGTTAAAAACCCTAATTGGACAAGAATATGCCTAGGGAGGACGAAAATGACCTAAATGTTAATCCAATGACACAAATGAACTTATTGGATGCACAAGATTGGTTAAAAACCCTAATTGGACAAGAATAAGCCTTTGGAGGACGAAAATGACCTAATTGATCATTCTATGACACAAACACACCTATTGGACGCACAAGACTGGTTAAAAACCCTAATTGGACAAGAATATGCCTAGGGAGGAGGAAAATTACCTAAATATTAATTCAATGACACAAACAAAGTTATTGGATGCACAAGATTGGTTAAAAACCCTAATTGGACAAGAATAAGCCTAGGGAGGACGAAAATGACCTAATTGATCATCCAATGACACAAACACACCTATTGGATGCACAAGATTGGTTAAAAACCCTAATTGGACAAGAATATGCCTAGGGAGGACGAAAATGACCTAAATGTTAATCCAATGACACAAATGAACTTATTGGATGCACAAGATTGGTGAAAAACCCTAATTGGACAAGAATATGCCTAGGGAGGACGAAAATGACCTAAATGTTAATCCAATGACACAAATGAACTTATTGAATGCACAAGATTGGTTAAAAACCCTAATTGGACAAGAATAAGCCTAGGGAGGACGAAAATGACCTAAATGTTAATCCAATGACACAACTCAACTTATTGGATGCACAAGTTTGGTTAAAAACCCTAATTGGACAAGAATAAGCCTATGGAGGACGAAAATGACCTAATTGATCATCCAATGAAGAAAACACACCTATTGGATGCACAAGATTGGTTAAAAACCCTAATTCGACAAGAATAAGCCTAGGGAGGACGAAAATGACCTAAATGTTAATCCAATGACACAACTCAACTTATTGGATGCACAAGATTGGTTAAAAACCCTAATTGGACAAGAATAAGCCTAGGGAGGACGAAAATGACCTAATTGATCATCCAATGACACAAACACACCTATTGGATGCACAAGATTGGTTAAAAACCCTAATTGGACAAGAATATGCCTAGGGAGGACGAAAATGACCTAATTGATCATCCAATGACACAAATGAACCTATTGGATGCACAAGATTGGTTAAAAACCCTAATTGGACAAGAATAAGCCTATGGAGGACGAAAATGACCTAATTGATCATCCAATGACACAAACACACCTATTGGATGCACAAGATTGGTTAAAAACCCTAATTGGACAAGAATAAGACTAGGGAGGATGAAAATGACCTAAATGTTAATCCAATGACACAACTCAACTTATTGGATGCACAAGATTGGTTAAAAACCCTAATTGGACAAGAATAAGCCTAGGGAGGACGAAAATGACCTAATTGATCATCCAATGACACAAACACACCTATTGGATGCACAAGATTGGTTAAAAACCCTAATTGGACAAGAATATGCCTAGGGAGGACGAAAATGACCTAAATGTTAATCCAATGACACAAATGAACTTATTAGATGTACAAGATTGGTTAAAAACCCTAATTTGACAAGAATATCCCTAGGGAGGACGAAAATGACATAATGTTAATCCAATGACACAAATGAACTTATTGGATGCACAAGATTGGTTATAAACCCTAATTGGACAAGAATATGCCTGGGGAGGACGAAAATGACCTAAATGTTAATCCAATGACACAACTCAACTTATTGGATGCACAAGATTGGTTAAAAACCCTAATTGGACAAGAATAAGCCTAGGGAGGACGAAAATGACCTAATTGATCATCCAATGACACAAACACACCTATTGGATGCACAAGATTGGTTAAAAACCCTAATTGGACAAGAATATGCCTAGGGAGGACGAAAATGACCTAAATGTTAATCCAATGACACAACTCAACTTATTGGATGCACAAAATTGGTTAAAAACCCTAATTGGACAAGAATATGCCTAGGGAGGACGAAAATGACCTAGTTGATCATCCAATGACACAAACACACCTATTGGATGCACAAGATTGGTTAAAAACCCTAATTGGACAAGAATAAGCCTAGGGAGGACGAAAATGACCTAATTGATCATCCAATGACACAAACACACCTATTGGATGCACAAGATTGGTTAAAAACCCTAGTTGGACAAGAATATGCCAAAGGAGGACGAAAATAACCTAATTGATCATCCAATGACAGAAATGATCTTATTGGATGCACAAGATTTGTTAAAAACCCTAAATGGACAAGAATAAGCCTAAGGAGGACGAAAATGACCTAATTGATCATCCAATGACACAAACACACCTATTAGATGCACAAGATTGGTTTAAAACCCTAGTTGGACAAGAATATGCCTAGGGAGGACGAAAATGACCTAGTTGATCATCCAATGACACAAACACACCTATTGGATGCACAAGATTGGTTAAAAACCCTAATTGGACAAGAATAAGCCTAGGGAGGACGAAAATGACCTAATTGATCATCCAATGACACAAACACACCTATTGGATGCACAAGATTGGTTAAAAACCCTAGTTGGACAAGAATATGCCTAGGGAGGACGAAAATGACCTAATTGGTCATCCAATGACACAAACACACCTATTGGATGCACAAGATTGGTTAAAAATCCTAATTGGACAAGAATATGCCTAGGGAGGACGAAAATGACCTAATTGATCATCCAATGACACAAATGAACTTATTGGATGCACAAGATTAGTTAAAAACCCTAATTGGACAAGAATAAGCCTAGGGAGGACGAAAATGACCTAATTGATCGTCCAATGACACAAACACACCTATTGGATGCACAAGATTGGTTAAAAACCCTAATTGGACAAGAATAAGCCTAGGGAGGACGAAAATGACCTAAATGTTAATCCAATGACACAAATGAACTTATTGGATGCACAAGATTGGTTAAAAACCCTAATTGGACAAGAATAAGCCTAGGGAGCACGAAAATGACCTAATTGATCATCCAATGACACAAACACACCTATTGGATGCACAAGATTGGTTAAAAATCATAATTGGACAAGAATATGCCTAGGGAGGACGAAAATGACCTAATTGATCATCCAATGACACAAACACACCTATTGGATGCACAAGATTGGTTAAAAACCCTAGTTGGACAAGAATATGCCTAGGGAGGACGAAAATGACCTAATTGATCATCCAATGACACAAACAAACTTATTGGATGCACAAGATTGGTTAAAAACCCTAATTGGACAAGGATAAGCCTAGGGAGGACGAAAATGACCTAAATGTTAATCCAATGACACAAATGAACTTATTGGATGGACAAGATTGGTTAAAAACACTAATTGGGCAAGAATATGCCTAGGGATGACGAAAATGACCTAATTGATCATCCACTGACACAAAAACACCTATTGGATGCACAAGATTGATTAAAAATCCTAATTGGACAAGAATATGCCTAGGGAGAACGAAAATGACCTAAATTGATCATCCAATGACACAAACACACCAATTGGATGCACAAGATTGGTTAAAAACCCTAATTGGACAAGAATATGCCTAGGGAGAACGAAAATGACCTAAATGTTAATCCAATGACACAAATGAACTTATTGGATGCACAAGATTGGTTAAAAACCCTAATTGGACAAGAATAAGCCTAGGGAGGACGAAAATGACCTAATTGATCATCCAATGACACAAACACACCTATTGGATGCACAAGATTGGTTAAAAACCCTAGTTGGACTAGAATATGCTTAGGGTGGACGAAAATGACCTAATTGATCATCCAATGACACAAACAAACTTATTGGATGCACAAGATTGGTTAAAAATCCTAATTGGACAAGAATAAGCCTAGGGAGGACGAAAATGACCTAAATGTTAATCCAATGACACAACTCAACTTATTGGATGGACAAGATTGGTTAAAAACCCTAATTGGGCAAGAATAAGCCTAGGGAGGACGAAAATGACCTAAATGTTAATCCAATGACACAACTCAACTTATTGGATGCACAAGATTGGTTAAAAACCCTAATTGGACAAGAATAAGCCTAGGGAGGACGAAAATGACCTAATTGATCATCCAATGACACAAATGAACTTATTGGATGCACAAGATTGGTTAAAAACCCTAATTGGACAAGAATAAGCCTAGGGAGGACGAAAATGACCTAATTGATCATCCAATGACACAAACACACCTATTGGATGCACAAGATTGGTTAAAAAACCTAATTGGAGAAGAATATGCCTTGGGAGGACGAAAATGACCTAAATGTTAATCCAATGACACAAATGAACTTATTGGATGCACAAGATTGGTTAAAAACCCTAATTGGACAAGAATAAGCCTTGGGAGGACGAAAATGACCTAATTGATCATCCAATGAAACAAACACACCTATTGTATGCACAAGACTGGTTAAAAACCGTAATTGGACAAGAATATGCCTAGGAAGGACGAAAATGACCTAATTGATCATCCAATGACACAAACACACCTATTGGATGCACAAGATTGGTTAAAAACCCTAATTGGACAAGAATAAGCCTAGGGAGGAAGAAAATGACCTAATTGATCATCCAATGACACAAACATACCTATTGGATGCACAAGATTGGTTAAAAACCCTAATTGGACAAGAATATGCCTAGGGAGGACGAAAATGACCTAATTGATCATCCAATGACACAAACACACCTATTGGATGAACAAGATCGGTTAAAAATCCTAATTGGACAAGAATAAGCCTAGGGAACACGAAAATGACCTAATTGATCATCCAATGACACAAACACACCTATTGGATACACAAGATTGGTTAAAAACCCTAATTGGACAAGAATATGCCTAGGGTGGACGAAAACGACCTAATTGATCATCCAATGACACAAATGACCTTATTGGATGTACAAGATTAGTTAAAAACCCTAATTGGACCAGAATAAGCCTAGGGAGGACGAAAATAACCTAAATGATCATCCAATGACACAAACACACCTATTGGATGCACAAGATTGGTTAAAAACCCTAATTGGACAAGAATATGCCTAGGGAGGACAAAAATGACCTAAATATTAATTCAATGAAACAGAAAAACTTATTGGATGCACAAGATTGGTTAAAAACCCTAATTGGACAAGAATATGCCTAGGGAGGACGAAAATGACCTAATTGATCATCCAATGACACAAACACACCTATTGGATGCAAAAGATTGGTTAAAAACCCTAATTGGACAAGAATAAGCCTAGGGAGGACAAAAATAACCTAATTGATCATCCAATGACACAAACACACCTATTGGATGCACAAGATTGGTTAAAAACCCTAATTGGACAAGAATATGCCTAGGGAGGACGAAAATGACCTAAATGTTAATCCAATGACACAACTCAACTTATTGGATGCACAAGATTGGTTAAAAACCCTAATTGGACAAGAATAAGCCTAGGGAGGACGAAAATGACCTAACTGATCATCCAATGACACAAAGACACCTATTGGATGCACAAGATTGGTTAAAAACCCTAATTGGACAAGAATATGCCTAGGGATGACGAAAATGACCTAAATGTTAATCCAATGACACAACTCAACTTATTGGATGCACAAGATTGGTTAAAAACCCTAATTGGACAAGAATAAGCCTAGGGTGGACGAAAATAACCTAATTGATCATCCAATGACACAAACACACCTATTGGATGCACAAGATTGGTTAAAAACTCTAATTGGACAAGAATAAACCTATGGAGGACGAAAATGACCTAATTGATCATCCAATGACACAAACACACCTATTGGATGCACAAGATTGGTTAAAAACCCTAGTTGGACAAGAATATGCCTAGGGAGGACGAAAATGACCTAATTGATCATCCAATAACACAAATGAACTAATTAGATGCACAAGATTGGTTAAAAACCCTAATTGGACAAGAATAAGCCTAGGGAGGACGAAAATGACCTAATTGATCATCCATTGCCACAAAGACACCTATTGGATGCACAAGATTGGTTAAAAACCCTAATTGGATAAGAATATGCCAAGGAAGGACGAAAATGACCTAATTGATCATCCAATGACACAAACACACCTATTGGATGCACAAGATTGGTTAAAAACCCTAATTGGACAAGAATAAGCCTAGGGAGGACGAAAATAACCTAATTGATCATCCAATGACACAAACACACCAATTGGATGCACAAGATTGGTTAAAAACCCTAATTGGACAAGAATATGCCTAGGCAGGACGAAAATGACCTAAATGTCAATCCAATGACACAAATGAACTTATTGGATGCACAAGATTGGTTAAAAACCCTAATTGGACAAGAATAAGCCTAGGGAGGACGAAAATGACCTAATTGGTCATCCAATGACACAAACACACCTATTGGATGCACAAGATTGGTTAAAAACCCTAATTGGACAAGAATATGTCTAGGGATGACGAAAATGACCTAATTGATCATCCAATGACACAAACACACCTATTGGATGCACAAGATTGGTTAAAAACCCTAATTGGACAAGAATAAGCCTAGGGAGGACGAAAATAACCTAATTGATCATCCAATGACACAAACACACCAATTGGATGCACAAGATTGGTTAAAAACCCTAATTGGACAAGAATATGCCTAGGCAGGACGAAAATGACCTAAATGTTAATCAAATGACACAAATGAACTTATTGGATGCACAAGATTGGTTAAAAACCCTAATTGGACAAGAATATGCCTAGGGAGGACGAAAATGACCTAAATGTTAATCCAATGACACAACTCAACTTATTGGATGCACAAGATTGGTTAAAAACCCTAATGGGACAAGAATAAGCCTAGGGAGGACGAAAATGACCTAATTGATCATCCAATGACACAAACACACCTATTGGATGCACAAGATTGGTTAACAACCCTAATTGGACAAGAATAAGCCTAGGGAGGACGAAAATGACCTAATTGATCATCCATTGCCACAAACACACCTATTGGATGCACAAGATTGGTTAAAAACCCTAATTGGACAAGAATATGCCTAGGGAGGACGAAAATGACCTAATTGATCATCCAATGACACAAACACACCTATTGGATGCGCAAGATTGGTTAAAAACCCTAATTGGACAAGAATATGCCTAGGGAGGACGAAAATGACCTAATTGATCATCCAATGACACAAACACACCTATTGGATGCACAAGATTGGTTAAAAACCCTAATTGGACAAGAATATGCCTAGGGAGGACGAAAATGACCTAAATGTTAATCCAATGACACAAACGAACTTATTGGATGTACAAGATTGGTTAAAAACCCTAATCGGACAAGAATAAGCCTAGGGAGGACGAAAATGACCTAATTGATCATCCAATGACACAAACACACCTATTGGATGCGCAAGATTGGTTAAAAACCCTAATTGGACAAGAATAAGCCTAGGGAGGACGAAAATGACCTAATTGATCATCCAATGACACAAACGCACCTATTGGATGCACAAGATTGGTTAAAAACCCTAATTGGACAAGAATATGCCTAGGGAGGACGAAAAGGACCTAAATATTAATTCAATGAAACAAACAAACTTATTGGATGCACAAGATTGGATAAAAACCCTAATTGAACAAGAATAAGCCTAGGGAGGACGAAAATGACCTAATTGATCATCCAATGACACAAACACACCTATTGGATGCACAAGATTGGTTAAAAACCCTAATTGGACAAGAATATGCCTAGGGAGGACGAAAATGACCTAAATATTAATTCAATGACACAAACAAACTTATTGGCTGCACAAGATTGGTTAAAAACCCTAATTAGACAAGAATAAGCCTAGGGAGGACGAAAATGACCTAATTGATCATCCAATGACACAAACACACCTATTGGATGCACAAGATTGGTTAAAAACCCTAATTGGACAAGAATATGCCTAGGGAGGACGAAAATGACCTAAATATTAATTCAATGACATAAACAAATTTATTGGATGAACAAAATTGGTTAAAAACCCTAATTGGACAAGAATATGCCTAGGAAGGACGAAAATGACCTAATTGATCATCCAATGACACAAACACACCTATTGGATGCACAAGATTGGTTAAAAACCCTAATTGGACAAGAATATGCCTAGGGAGGACGAAAATGACATAAATGTTAATCCAATGACACAAATGAACTTATGGGATGCACAAGATTGGTTAAAAATCCTAATTGGACTAGAATAAGCCTAGGGAGGACGAAAATGACCTAAATGCTAATCCAATGACACAACTCAACTTATTGGATGCACAAGATTGGTTAAAAACCCTAATTGGACAAGAATAAGCCTAGGGAGGACGAAAATGACCTAATTGATCATCCAATGACACAAACACACCTATTGGATGCACAAGATTGGTTAAAAACCCTAATTGGACAAGAATAAGCCTAGGGAGGACGAAAATGACCTAATTGATCATCCAATGACACAAACACACCTATTGGATGCACAAGATTGGTTAAAAACCCTAATTGGACAAGAATATGCCTAGGGAGGACGAAAATGACCTAAATGTTAATCTAATGACACAAATGAACTTATTAAATGTACAAGATTGGTTAAAAACCCTAATTGGACAAGAATAAGCCTAGGGAGGACGAAAATGACCTAAATGTTAATCCAATGACACAACTCAACTTATTGGATGCACAAGATTGGTTAAAAACCCTAATTGGACAAGAATAAGCCTAGGGAGGACGAAAATGGCCTAATTGATCATCCAATGACACAAACACACCTATTGGATGCACAAGATTGGTTAAAAACCCTTGTTGGACAAGAACATGCCTAGGGAGGACGAAAATGACCTAATTGATCATCCACTGACACAAACACACCTATTGGATGCACAAGATTGGTTAAAAACCCTAATTGGACAAGAATATGCCTAGGGAGGATCAAAGTGACCTAATTGATCATCCAATGAGATAAACACACCTATTGGATGCACAAGATTGGTTAAAAACCCTAATTGGACAAGAATATGCCTAAGGAGGACGAAAATGACCTAAATGTGAATCCAATGACACAATTGAACTTATTGGATGCACAAGATTGGTTAAAAACCTAATTGGACAAGAATATGCCTAGGGAGAATGAAAATGACCTAAATGTTAATCCAATGACACAACTCAACTTATTGGATGCACAAGATTGGTTAAAAACCCTAATTGGACAAGAATAAGCCTAGGGAGGACGAAAATGACCTAATTGATCATCCAATGACACTAATGAACTTATTGGATGCACAAGATTGGTTAAAAACCCTAATTGGACAAGAATAAGCATAGGGAGGACGAAAATGACCTAATTGATCATCCAATGACACAAACACACCTATTGGATGCACAAGATTGGTTAAAAACCCTAATTGGACAAGAATAAGCCTAGGAAGGACGAAAATGACCTAATTGATCATCCAATGACACAAACACACCTATTGAATTTACAAGATTGGTTAAAAACCCTAATTGGACAAGAATATGCCTAGGGAGGACCAAAATGACCTAAATATTAATTCAATGACAGAAACAAACTTATTGGATGCACAAGAATGGTTAAAAGCCCTAATTGGACAAGAATAAGCCTATGGAGGACGAAAATGACCTAAATGTGAATCCAATGACACAAATGAACTTATTGGATGCACAAGATTGGTTAAAAACCTAATTGGACAAGAATATGCCTAGGGAGAATGAAAATGACCTAAATGTTAATCCAATGACACAACTCAACTTATTGGATGCACAAGATTGGTTAAAAACCCTAATTGAACAAGAATAAGCCTAGGGAGAACGAAAATGACCTAAATGTTAATCCAATGACACAACTCAACTTATTGGATGCACAAGATTGGTTAAAAACCCTAATTGGACAAGAATAAGCCTAGGGAGGACGAAAATGACCTAATTGATCATCCAATGACACAAACACACCTATTGGATGCACAAGATTGGTTAAAAACCCTAATTGGACAAGAATATGCCTAGGGAGGACGAAAATGACCTAATTGATCATCCAATGACACAAACACACCAATTGGAAGCACAAGATTCGTTAAAGACCCTAATTGGACAAGAATATGCCTAGGGAGGACGAAAATGAACTAATTGATCATCCAATGACACAAACACACCTATTGGATGCACAAGATTGGTTAAAAACCCTAATTGGACAAGAATAAGCCTAGGGAGGACGAAAATAACCTAATTGATCATCCAATGACACAAACACACCTATTGGATGCACAAGATTGGTTAAAATTCTTAATTGGACAAGAATATGCCTCGGGAGGACGAAAATGACCTAAATATTAATTCAATGAAACAAACAAACTTATTGGATGCACAAGATTGGTTAAAAACTCTAATTGGACAAGAATAAGCCTAGGGAGGACGAAAAGGACCTAATTGATCATCCAATGACACAAACACACCTATTGGATGCACAAGATTGGTTAAAAAGCCTAATTGGACAGGAATAAGCCTAGGGAGGACAAAAATGACCTAATTGATCATCCATTGCCACAAACACACCTATTGGATGCACAAGATTGGTTAAAAACCCTAATTGGACAAGAATATGCCTAGGGAGGACGAAAATGACCTAATTGATCATCCAATGACACAAACACACCTATTGGATGCACAAGATTGGTTAAAAACCCTAATTGGACAAGAATATGCCTAGGGAGGAGGAAAATGACCTAAATATTAATTCAATGATACAAACAAAGTTATTGGATGCACAAGATTGGTTAAAAACCCTAATTGGACATGAATAAGCCTAGGGAGGACGAAAATGACCTAATGGATCATCCAATGACACAATCACACCTATTGGATGCACAAGACTTGTTAAAAACCCTAATTGGACAAGAATATGCCAAGGAAGGACGAAAATGACCTAATTGATCATCCAATGACACAAACACACCTATTGGATGCACAAGATTGGTTAAAAAACCTAATTTGACAAGAATATGCCTAGGGAGGACGAAAATGACCTAATTGATCATCGAATGACACAAAGACACCTATTGGATGCACAAGATTGGTTAAAAACCCTAATTGGACAAGAATAAGCCTTGGGAGGACGAAAATGACCTAATTGATCATCCAATGACACAAACACACCTATTGGATGCACAAGACTGGTTAAAAACCCTAATTGGACAAGAATATGCCAAGGAAAGACGAAAATGACCAAATTGATCATCCAATGACACAAACACACCTATTGGATGCACAAGATTGGTTAAAAACCCTAATTGGACAAGAATAAGCCTAGGGAGGACAAAAGTAACCTAATTGATCATCCAATGATACAAACACACCTATTGGATGCACAAGATTGGTTAAAAACCCTAATTGGACAAGAATAAGCCTAGGGAGGACGAAAATAACCTAATTGATCATCCAATGACACAAACACACCTATTGGATGCACAAGATTGGTTAAAAACTCTAATTGGACAAGAATAAGCCTAGGGAGGACGAAAATGACCTAAATATAAATTCAATGACATAAACAAACTTATTGGATGCACAAGATTGGTTAAAAACCCTAATTGGACAAGAATAAGCCTAGGGAGGACGAAAATGACCTAATTGATCATCCATTGCCACAAACACACCTATTGGATGCACAAGATTGGTTAAAAACCCTAATTGGACAACAATATGCCTAGGGAGGACGAAAATGACGTAATGGATCATCCAATGACACAAACACACCTATTGCATGCACAAGATTGGTTAAAAACCATAATTGGACAAGAATATGCCTAGGGAGGACGAAAATGACCTAAATATTAATTTAATGACATAAACAAACTTATTGGATGCACAAGATGGGTAAAAACCCTAATTGGACAAGAATAAGCCTAGGGAGGACCAAAATGACCTAATTGATCATCCAATGACACAAACACACCTATTGGATGCACAAGATTGGTTAAAAACCCTAATTGGACAAGAATAAGCCTAGGGAGGACGAAAATGACCTAATTGATCATCCAAAGACACAAACACACCTATTGGATGCAAAAGATTGGTTAAAAACCCTAGTTGGACAAGAATATGCATAGGGAGGACGAAAATGACCTAATTGATCATCCAATGACACAAATGAACTTGTTGGATGCACAAGATTGGTTAAAAACCCTAATTCGACAAGAATAAGCCTAGGGAGGACGAAAATGACATAATTGATCATCCAATGACACAAACACACATATTGGATTCACAAGATTAGTTAAAAACCCTAATTGGACAACAATATGCCTAGGGAGGACGAAAATAACCTAAATGTTAATCCAATGACACAAATGAACTTATTGGATGCACAAGATTGGTTAAAAACCCTAATTGGACAAGAATAAGCCTTGGGAGGACGAAAATGACCTAATTGATCATCCAATGACACAAACACACCTATTGGATGCACAAGATTGGTTAAAAATGCTAATTGGACAAGAATATGCCTAGGAAGGACGAAAATGACCTAATTGATCATCCAATGACACAAACACACCTATTGGATGCACAAGATTGGTTAAAAACCCTAATTGGACAAGAA
>JBBPBR010001662.1:0-45247 GCA_037974775.1 Cicer pinnatifidum
GGTCATTTTCGTCCTCCCTAGGCATATTCTTGTCCAATTAGGGTTTTTAACGAATCTTGTGCATCCAGTAGGTGTGTTTGTGTCATTGGATGATCAATTAGGTCATTTTCGTCCTCCCTAGGAATATTCTTGTCCAATTAAGGTTTTTAACCAATCTTGTGCATCCAATAAGTTTGTTTGTTTCATTGAATTAATATTTAGGTCATTTTTGTCCTCCCTAGGCATATTCTTGTCCAATTAGGGTTTTTAACCAATCTTGTGCATTCAATAGGTGTGTTTGTGTCATTGGATGATCAATTAGGTCATTTTTGTCCTTCCTAGGCTTATTCTTGTCCAAGTAGGGTTTTTAACCAATCTTGTGCATCCAATAGGTGTGTTTGTGTCATTGGATGATCAATTAGGTCATTTTCGTCCTTGCTAGGCATATTCTTGTCCAATTAGGGTTCTGAACGAATCTTGTGCATCCAATAGGTGTGTTTGTGTCATTGGATGATCAATTAGGTTATTTTCGTCCTCCCTAGGCTTATTCTTGTCCAATTAGGGTTTTTAACCAATGTTGTGCATCCAATAAGTTCATTTGTGTCATTGGATTAACATTAAGGTCATTTTCGTCCTCCCTAGGCATATTCTTGTCCAATTAGGGTTTTTAACCAATCTTGTGCATCCAATAGGTGTGTTTGTGTCATTGGATGATCAATTAGGTTATTTTCGTCCTCCCTAGGCCTATTCTTGTCCAATTAGTGTTTTTAACCAATCTTGTGCATCCAATAGGTGTGTTTGTGTCATTGGATGATCAATTAGGTCATTTTCGTCCTCCCTAGGCATATTCTTGTCCAATTAGGGTTTTTAACCAATCTTGTGCATCCAATAAGTTTGTTTGTTTCATTGAATTAATATTTAGGTCATTTTCGTCCTCCCTAAGCATATTCTTGTCCAATTAGGGTTTTTAACCAATCTTGTGCATCCAATAGGTGTGTTTGTGTCATTGGATGATCAATTAGGTCATTTTCGTCCTCCCTATGCTTATTCTTGTCCAATTAGGGTTTTTAACCAATCTTGTGCATCAAATAAGTTGAGTTGTGTCATTGGATTAACATTTAGGTCATTTTCGTCCTCCTTAGGCTTATTCTTGTCCAATTAGGGTTTTTAACCAATCTTGTGCATCCAATAGGTGTGTTTGTGTCATTGGTTGATCAATTAGGTCATTTTCGTCCTCCCTAGGCTTATTCTGGTCCAATTTGGGTTTTTAACCAATCTTGTGCATCCAATAAGTTGAGTTGTGTCATTGGATTAACATTTAGGTCATTTTCGTCCTCCCTAGGCTTATTCTTGTCCAATTAGGGTTTTTAACCAATCTTGTGCATCCAATAGGTGTGTTTATGTTATTGGATGATCAATTAGGTCATTTTCGTCCTCCCTAGGCATATTCTTGTCCAATTAGGGTTTTTAACCAATCTTGTGCATCCAATAGGTGTGTTTATGTCATTGGATGATCAATTAGGTCATTTTCGTCCTCCATAGGCTTATTCTTGTCCAATTAGGGTTTTTAACCAATCTTGTGCATCCAATAAGTTGAGTTGTGTCATTGGATTAACATTTAGGTCATTTTCGTCCTCCCTTGGCTTATTCTTGTCCAATTAGGGTTTTTAACCAATCTTGTGCATTCAATAAGTTCATTTGTGTCATTGGATTTACATTTAGGTCATTTTCGTCCTCCCTAGGCATATTCTTGTCCAATTAGGGTTTTTAACCAATCTTGTGCATCCAATAGGTGTGTTTGTGTCATTGGATGATCAATTAGGTTATTTTCGTCCTCCCTAGGCTTATTCTTGTCCAATTAGGGTTTTTAACCAATCTTGTGCATCCAATAAGTTCATTTGTGTCATTGGATTAACATTTAGGTCATTTTCGTCCTCCCTAGGCATATTCTTATCCTATTAGGGTTTTTAACCAATCTTGTGCATCCAATAAGTTGAGTTGTGTCATTGAATTAATATTTAGGTCATTTTCGTCCTCCCTAGGCATATTCTTGTCCAATTAGGGTTTTTAACCAATCTTGTGCATCCAATTGGTGTGTTTGTGGCAATGGATGATCAATTAGGTCATTTTCGTCGTCCCTAGGCTTATTCTTGTCCAATTAGGGATTTTTTTTACCAATCTAGTGCATCCAATAGGTGTGTTTGTGGCATTGGATGATCAATTAGGTCATTTTCGTCCTCCCTAGGCATATTCTTTTCCAATTAGGGTTTTTAACGAATCTTGTGCATCCAATTGGTGTGTTTGTGTCATTGGATGATCAATTAGGTCATTTTCGTCCTCCCTAGGCTTATTCTTGTCCAACTAGGGTTTTTAACCAATCTTGTGCATCCAATAAGTTGAGTTGTGTCATTGGAATAACATTTAGGTCATTTTCGTCCTCTCTAGGCTTATTCTTGTCCAATTAGGGTTTTTAACCAATCTTGTGCATCCAATAGGTGTGTTTGTGTCATTGGATGATCAATTAGGTTATTTTCGTCCTCCCTAGGCTTATTCTTGTCCAATTAGGGTTTTTAACCAATCTTGTGCATCCAATAGGTGTGTTTGTATCATTGGATGATCAATTAGGTTACTTTTGTCCTCCCTAGGCTTATTCTTGTCCAATTAGGGTTTTTAACCAATCTTGTGCATCCAATAGGTGTGTTTGTGTCATTGGATGATCAATTAGGTCATTTTCGTCCTTCCTTGGCATATTCTTGTCCAATTAGGGTTTTTAACCAGTCTTGTGCATCCAATAGGTGTGTTTGTGTCATTGGATGATCAATTAGGTCATTTTCGTCCTCCCAAGGCTTATTCTTGTCCAATTAGGGTTTTTAACCAATCTTGTGCATCCAATAGGTGTCTTTGTGTCATTCGATGATCAATTAGGTCATTTTCGTCCTCCCTAGGCATATTCTTGTCAAATTAGGTTTTTTAACCAATCTTGTGCATCCAATAGGTGTGTTTGTGTCATTGGATGATCAATTAGGTCATTTTCGTCCTTCCTTGGCATATTCTTGTCCAATTAGGGTTTTTAACAAGTCTTGTGCATCCAATAGGTGTGATTGTGTCATTGGATGATCCATTAGGTCATTTTCGTCCTCCCTAGGCTTATTCATGTCCAATTAGGGTTTTTAACCAATCTTGTGCATCCAATAACTTTGTTTGTATCATTGAATTAATATTTAGGTCATTTTCCTCCTCCCTAGGCATATTCTTGTCCAATTAGGGTTTTTAACCAATCTTGTGCATCCAATAGGTGTGTTTGTGTCATTGGATGATCAATTAGGTCATTTTCGTCCTCCCTAGGCATATTCTTGTCCAATTAGGGTTTTTAACCAATCTTGTGCATCCAATAGGTGTGTTTGTGGCAATGGATGATCAATTAGGTCATTTCCGTCCTCCCTAGGCTTATTCTTGTCCAATTAGGGTTTTTAACCAATCTTGTGCATCCAATAGGCGTGTTTGTGTCATTGGATGCTCAATTAGGTCATTTTCGTCCTCCTTAGGCTTTTTCTTGTCCAATTAGGGTTTTTAACCAATCGTGTGCATCCAATAAGTTCATTTGTGTCATTGGATTAACATTTAGGTCATTTTCGTCCTCCCTAGGCATATTCTTGTCCAATTAGGGTTTTTAACCAATCTTGTGCATCCAATAGGTGTGTTTGTGTCATTGGATGATCAATTAGGTTATTTTCGTCTTCCCTAGGCATATTCTTGTCCAATTAGGGTTTTTAACTAATCTTGTGCATCCAATAAGTTCATTTGTGTCATTGGATGATCAATTAGGTCATTTTCGTCCTCCCTAGGCATATTCTTGTCTAATTAGGGTTTTTAACCAATCTTGTGCATCCAATACGTGTGTTTATGTCATTGGATGATCAATTAGGTTATTTTCGTCCTCCCAAGGCATATTCTTGTCCAATTAGGGTTTTTAACGAATCTTGTGCATCCAATAGGTGTGTTTGTGGCAATGGATGATCAATTAGGTCATTTTCGTCCTCCCTAGGCTTATTCTTGTCCAATTAGGGTTTTTAACCAATCTTGTGCATCCAATAGGTGTGTTTGTGTCATTGGATGATCAATTAGGTCATTTTCGTCCTCCCTAGGCTTATTCATGTCCAATTAGGGTTTTTAACCAATCTTGTGCATCCAATAGGTGTGTTTGTGTCATTGGATGATCAATTAGGTCATTTTCGTCCTCCCTAGGCATATTCATGTCCAGTTAGGGTTTTTAACCAATCTTGTGCATCCAATAAGCGTGTTTGTGTCATTGGATGATCAATTAGGTCATTTTCGTCCTCCCTAGGCTTATTCTTGTCCAATTAGGGTTTTTAACTAATCTTGTGCATCCAATAAGTTCATTAGTGTCATTGGATGATCAATTAGGTCATTTTCGTCCTCCCTAGGCATGTTCTTGTCCAACTAGGGTTTTTAACCTATCTTGTGCATCCAATAGGTGTGTTTGTGTCATTGGATGATCAAATAGCTCATTTTCGTTCTCCCTAGGCTTATTCTTGTCTAATTAGGTTTTTAACCAATCTTGTGCATCCAATAAGTTTGTTTGTGTCATTGAATTAATATTCAGGTCATTTTCGTCCTCCCTAGGCATATTCTTGTCCAATTAGGGTTTTTAACCAATCTTGTGCATCCAATAGGTGTGTTTGTGTCATTGGATGATCAATTAGGTCATTTTCGTCCTCCCTAGGCTTATTCTTGTCCAATTAGGGTTTTTAACCAATCTTGTGCATCCAATAAGTTCATTAGTGTCATTGGATAATCAATTAGTTCATTTTCGTCCTCCCTAGGCATATTATTGTCCAATTAGGGTTTTTAACCAATCTTGTGCATCCAATAAGTTTGTTTGTGTCATTGAATTAATATTTACGTCATTTTCGTCCTCCCTAGGCATATTATTGTCCAATTAGGGTTTTTAACCAATCTTGTGCATCCAATAAGTTCATTTGTGTTATTGGATTAACATTTAGGTCATATTCGTCCTCCGTAGGCATATTCTTGTCCAATTAGGGTTTTTAACCAATCTTGTGCATCCAATAGGTGTGTTTGTGTCATTGGATGATCAATTAGGTCATTTTCGTCCTCCCTAGGCTTATTCTTGTCCAATTAGGGTTTTTAACCAATCTTGTGCATCCAATAAGTTCATTAGTGTCATTGGATGATCAATTAGGTCATTTTCGTCCTCCTTGGGCATGTTCTTGTCCAACTAGGGTTTTTAACCAATCTTGTGCATCCAATAGGTGTGTTTGTGTCATTGGATGATCAATTAGGTCATTTTCGTCCTCCCTAGGCTTATTCTTGTCCAATTAGGGTTTTTAACCAATCTTGTGCATCCAATAAGTTTGTTTGTGTCATTGAATTAATATTTAGGTCATTTTCGTCCTCCCTAGGCATATTCTTGTCCAATTCGGGTTTTTAACCAATCCTGTGCATCCAATAGGTGTGTTTGTGTCATTGGATGATCAATGAGGTCATTTTCATCCACCCTAGTCATGTTCTTGTCCAACTAGGGTTTTTAACCAATTTTGTGTATCCAATAGGTGTGTTTGTGTCATTGGATGATCAATTAGGTCATTTTCGTCCTCCCTAGGCTTATTCTTGTCCAATTAGGGTTTTAAACCAATCTTGTGCATCCAATAACTTCATTAGTGTCATTGGATGATCAATTAGGTCATTTTCGTCCTCCCTAGGCCTGTTCTTGTCCAACTAGGGTTTTTAACCAATCTTGTGCATCCAATAGGTGTGTTTGTGTCATTGGATGATCAATTAGGTCATTTTCGTCCTCCCTAGGCTTATTCTTGTCCAATTAGGGTTTTTAACCAATCTTGTGCATCCAATAAGTTTGTTTGTGTCATTGAATTAATATTTAGGTAATTTCCGTCCTCCCTAGGCATATTCTTGTCCAATTAGGGTTTTTAACCAATCTTGTGCATCCAATAAGTTCATTTGTGTCATTGGATGATCAATTAGGTCATTTTCGTCCTCCCTAGGCATATTCTTGTCCAACTAGGGTTTTTAACCAATCTTGTGCATCCAATAGGTGTGTTTGTGTCATTGGATGATCAATTAGGTCATTTTCGTCCACCCTAGGCTTTTTCTTGTCCAATTAGGGTTTTTAACCAATCTTGTGCATCCAATAAGTTCATTTGTGTCATTGGATGATCAATTAGGTCATTTTCATCCTCCCTAGGCATATTCTTGTCCAATTAGGGTTTTTAACCAATCTTGTGCATCCAATAAATTCATTTGTGTCATTGGATTAACATTTAGGTCATTTTCGTCCTCCCTAGGCATATTCTTATCCAATTAGGGTTTTTAACGAATCTTGTGCTTCCAATAGGTGTGTTTGTGTCATTGGATGATCAATTAGGTCATTTTCGTCCTCCCTAGGCATATTCTTGTCCAATTAGGGTTTTAAACGAATGTTGTGCATCCAATAGGTGTGTTTGTGTCATTGGATGATCAATTAGGTTATTTTCGTCCTCCCTAGGCATATTCTTGTCCAATTAGGGTTTTTAACCAATCTTGTGCATCCAATAGGTGTGTTTGTGTCATTGGATGATCAATTAGGTCATTTTCGTCCTCCCTAGGCATATTCTTGTCCAATTAGGGTTTTTAACCAATCTTGTGCATCCAATAGGTGTGTTTGTGTCATTGGATGATCAATTAGGTCATTTTCGTCCTTCCTAGGCTTATTCTTGTCCAATTAGGGTTTTTAACCAATCTTGTGCATCCAATAAATTGAGTTGTGTCATTGGATTAACATTTAGGTCATTTTCGTCCTCCCTAGGCTTATTCTTGTCCAATTAGGGTTTTTAACCAATCTTGTGCATCCAATAGGTGTGTTTGTGTCATTGGATGATCAATTAGGTCATTTTCGTCCTCCCTAGGCATATTCTTGTCCAATTAGGGTTTTTAACCAATCTTGTGCATCCAATAGGTGTGTTTGTTTCATTGAATTAATATTTAGGTCATTTTCGTCCTCCCTAGGCATATTCTTGTCCAATTAGGGTTTTTAACCAATCTTGTGCATCCAATAGGTGTGTTTGTGTCATTGGATGATCAATTAGGTCATATTCGTCCTGCCTAGGCTTATTCTTGTCCAATTAGGGTTTTTAACCAATCTTGTGCATCCAATAGGTGTGTTTGTGTCATTGGATGATCAATTAGGTTATTTTCGTCCTCCCTAGGCTTATTCTTGTCCAATTAGGGTTTTTAACCAATCTTGTGCATCCAATAGGTGTGTTTGTGTCATTGGATGATCAATTAGGTCATTTTCGTCCTCCGTAGGCGTATTCTTGTCCAATTAGGGTTTTTAACCAATCTTGTGCATCCAATAAGTTGAGTGGTGTCATTGGATTAACATTTAGGTCATTTTCGTCCTCCCTAGGCATATTCTTGTCCAATTAGGGTTTTTAACCAATCTTGTGCATCCAATAGGTGTGTTTGTGTCATTGGATGATCAATTAGGTTATTTTCGTCCTCCCTAGGCTTATTCTTGTCCAATTAGGGTTTTTAACAAATCTTTTGCATCCAATAAGTTGAGTTGTGTCATTGGATTAACATTTAGGTCATTTTCGTCCTCCCTAGGCATATTCTTGTCCAATTAGGGTTTTTAACCAATCTTGTGCATCCAATAGGTGTGTTTGTGTCATTGGATGATCAATTAGGTTATTTTCGTCCTCCCTAGGCTTATTCTTGTCCAATTAGGGTTTTTAACCAATCTTGTGCATTTGATACGTTCATTTGTGTCATTGGATTAACATTTAGGTCATTTTCGTCCTCCCTAGGCATATGCTTGTCCAATTAGAGTTTTAGACCAATCTTGTGCATCCAATAGGTGTGTTTGTGTCATTGGTTGATCAATTAGGTTATTTTCGTCCTCCCTAGGCTTATTCTTGTCCAATTAGGGTTTTTAACTAATCTTGTGCATCCAATAAGTTCATTTGTGTCATTGGATGATCAATTAGGTCATTTTCGTCCTCCCTAGGCATATTCTTGTCCAATTAGGGTTTTTAACCAATCTTGTGCATCCAATAGGTGTGTTTGTGTCATTGGATGATCAATTAGGTCATTTTCGTCCTCCCTAGGTTTATTCTTGTCCAAGTAGGGTTTTTAACCAATCTTGTGCATCCAATAGGTGTGTTTGTGTCATTGGATGATCAATTAGGTCATTTTCGTCCTCCCTAGGCTTATTCTTGTCCAAGTAGGGTTTTTAACCAATCTTGTGCATCCAATAGGTGTGTTTGTGTCATTGGATGATCAATTAGGTCATTTTCTGCCTCCCTAGGCATATTCTTGTCCAATTAGGGTTCTGAACGAATCTTGTGCATCCAATAGGTGTGTTTGTGTCATTGGATGATCAATTAGGTTATTTTCATCCTTCCTAGGCTTATTCTTGTCCAATTAGGGTTTTTAACCAATCTTGTGCATCCAATAAGTTCATTTGTGTCATTGGATTAACATTTAGGTCATTTTCGTCCTCCCTAGGCATATTCTTGTCCAATTAGGGTTTTTAACCAATCTTGTGCATCCAATAGGTGTGTTTGTGTCATTGGATGATCAATTAGGTTATTTTCGTCCTCCCTAGGCATATTCTTGTCCAATTAGGGTTTTTAACTAATCTTGTGCATCCAATAAGTTCATTTGTGTCATTGGATGATCAATTAGGTCAATTTCGTCCTCCCTTTGCATATTCTTGTCCAATTAGGGTTTTTAACCAATCTTGTGCATCCAATAGGTGTGTTTGTGTCATTGGATGATCAATTAGGTCATTTTCTTCCTCCCTAGGCGTATTCTTGTCCAATTAGGGTTTTTAACCAATCATGTGCATCTAATAGGTGTGTTTGTGTCATTGGATGATCAATTAGGTCATTTTCGTCGTCCCTAGGCTTATTCTTGTCCAATTAGGATTTTTAACCAATCTTGTGCATCCGATAAGTTTGTTTGTGTCATTGAATTAATATTTAGGTCATTTTCGTCCTCCCTAGGCATATTCTTGTCCAATTAGGGTTTTTAACCAATCTTGTGCATCCAATAGGTGTGTTTGTGTCATTGGATGATCAATTAGGTCATTTTCGTCCTCCCTAGGCATATTCTTATCCAATTAAGGTTTTTAACCAATGTTGTGCATCCAATAGGTGTGTTTGTGTCATTGGATGATCAATTAGGTCATTTTCGTCCTCCCTAGGCATATTCTTGTCCAATTAGGGTTTTTAACCAATCTTGTGCATCCAATAAGTTGAGTTGTGTCATTGGATGATCAATTAGGTCATTTTCGTCCTCCCAAGGCATGTTCTTGTGCAACTAGGGTTTTTAACCAATCTTGTGCATCCAATAGGTGTGTTTGTGTCATTGGATGATCAATTAGGTCATTTTCGTCCTCCCTAGGCTTATTCTTGTCCAATTAGGGTTTTTAACCAATCTTGTGCATCCAATAAGTTGAGTTGTGTCATTGGATTAACATTTAGGTCATTTTCGTTCTCCCTAAGCTTATTCTTGTCCAGTTAGGGTTTTTAACCAATCGTGTGCATCCAATAAGTTCATTTGTGTTATTGGATTAACATTTAGGTCATATTCGTCCTCCCTAGGCATATTCTTGTCCAATTAGGGTTTTTAACCAATCTTGTGCACCAAATTGGTGTGTTTGTGTCATTGGATGATCAATTAGGTCATTTCCGTCCTCCATAGGCTTATTCTTGTCCAATTAGGGTTTTTAACCAATCTTGTGCATCCAATAAGTTTATTAGTGTCATTGGATGATCAATTAGGTCATTTGCGTCCTCCCTAGGCATGTTCTTGTCCAACTAGGGTTTTTAACCAATCTTGTGCATCCAATAGGTGTGTTTGTGTCATTGGATGATCAATTAGGTCATTTTCGTCCTCGCTAGGCATATTCTTGTCCAATTAGGGGTTTTAACCAATCTTGTGCATCCAATAGGTGTGTTTGTGTCATTGGATGATCAATTAGGTAATTTTCGTCCTCCCTAGGCTTATTCTTGTCCAATTAGGGTTTTTAACCAATCTTGTGCATCCAATAGGTGTGTTTGTGTCATTGGATGATCAATTAGGTCATTTTCGTCCTCCCTAGGCATATTCTTGTCCAATTAGGGTTTTTAACCAATCTTGTGCATCCAATAAGTTGAGTTGTGTCATTGGATGATCAATTAGGTCATTTTCGTCCTCCCAAGGCATGTTCTTGTGCAACTAGGGTTTTTAACCAATCTTGTGCATCCAATAGGTGTGTTTGTGTCATTGGATGATCAATTAGGTCATTTTCGTCCTCCCTAGGCTTATTCTTGTCCAATTTGGGTTTTTAACCAATCTTGTGCATCCAATAAGTTGAGTTGTGTCATTGGATTAACATTTAGGTCATTTTCGTTCTCCCTAAGCTTATTCTTGTCCAGTTAGGGTTTTTAACCAATCGTGTGCATCCAATAAGTTCATTTGTGTTATTGGATTAACATTTAGGTCATATTCGTCCTCCATAGGCTTATTCTTGCCCAATTAGGGTTTTTAACCAATCTTGTGCATCCAATAAGTTCATTAGTGTCATTGGATGATCAATTAGGTCATTTGCGTCCTCCCTAGGCATGTTCTTGTCCAACTAGGGTTTTTAACCAATCTTGTGCATCCAATAGGTGTGTTTGTGTCATTGGATGATCAATTAGGTCATTTTCGTACTCCGTAGGCTTATTCTTGTCCAATTAGGGTTTTTAACCAATCTTGTGCATCCAATAGGTGTGTTTGTGTCATTGGATGATCAATTAGGTCATTTTCGTCCTCCCTAGGCTTATTCTTGTCCAATTAGGGTTTTTAACCAATCTTGTGCATCCAATAAGTTCATTTGTGTCATTGGATTAACATTTAGGTCATTTTCATCCTCCCTAGGCATATTATTGTCCAATTAGGATTTTTAACCAATCTTGTGCATCCAATAGGTGTGTTTGTGTCATTGGATGATCAATTAGGTTATTTTCGTCCTCCCTAGGCTTATTCTTGTCCAATTAGGGTTTTTAACTAATCTTGTACATCCAATAAGTTCATTTGTGTCATTGGATGATCAATTAGGTCATTTTCGTCCCCCCTAGGCATATTGTTGTCCATTTTGGGTTTTTAACCAATCTTGTGCATCCAATAGGTGTGTTTGTGTCATTGGATGATCAATTAGGTCATTTTCGTCCACCCTAGGCTTATTCTTGTCCAATTAGGGTTTTTAACCGATCATGTGAAATAAATAGGTGTGTTTGTGTCGTTGGATGATCAATTAGGTTATTTTCGTCCTCCCTAGGCATATTCTTGTCCAATTAGGGTTTTTAACCAATCTTGTGCATCCAATAGGTGTGTTTGTGTCATTGGATGATCAATTAGGTCATTTTCGTCCTCCCTAGGCTTATTCTTGTCCAATAAGGGTTTTTAACCAATCTTGTGCATCCGATAAGTTCATTTGTGTTATTGGATTAACATTTAGGTCATTTTCGTCCTCCCTAGGCGTATTCTTGTCCAATTAGGGTTTTTAACCAATCTTGTGCATCCAATAGGTGTGTTTGTGTCATTGGATGGTCAATTAAGTTATTTTCGTCCTCCCTAGGCTTATTCTTGTCCAATTAGGGTTTTTAACCAATCTTGTGCATCCAATAGGTGTGTTTGTGTCATTGGATGATCAATTAGGTCATTTTCGTCCTCCCTAGGCATATTCTTGTCCAATTAGGGTTTTTAACCAATCTTGTGCATCCAATAAGTTTGTTTGTTTCATTGAATTAATATTTATGTCATTTTCGTCCTCCCTAGGCATATTCTTGTCCAATTAGGGTTTTTAACCAATCTTAAACATCCAATAGGTGTGTTTGTGTCATTGGATGATCAATTAGGTCATTTTCGTCCTCCCTAGGCATATTCTTGTCCAATTAGGGTTTTTAACGAATCTTGTGCATCCAATTGGTGTGTTTGTGTCATTGGATGATCAATTAGGTCATTTTCGTCCTCCCTAGGCTTATTTTTGTCCAATTAGGGTTTTTAATCAATCTTGTGCATCCAATAAGTTCATTTGTGTCATTGGATTAACATTTAGGTCATTTTCGTCCTCCCTAGGCATATTCTTGTCCAATTAGGGTTTTTAACCAATCTTGTGCATCCAATAAGTTCATTTGTGTTATTGGATGGTCAATTAGGTCATTTTCGTCCTCCCTAGGTATATTCTTGTCCAACTAGGGTTTTTAACCAATCTTGTGCATCCAATAGATGTGTTTGTGTCTTTGGATGATCAATTAGGTCATTTTCGTCCTCCCTAGGCTTATTCTTGTCCAATTAGGGTTTTTTACCAATCTTGTGCATCCAATAAGTTTGTTTATGTCATTGAATTAATATTTAGGTCATTTTCGTCCTCCCTAGGCATATTCTTGTCCAATTAGGGTTTTTAACCAATCTTGTGCATCCAATAGGTGTGTTTGTGTCATTGGATGATCAATTAGGTCATTTTCGTCCTCCCTAGGCTTATTCTTGTCCAATTAGGGTTTTTAACCAATGTTGTGCATCCAATAACTTTGTTTGTGTCATTGAATTATTATCTAGGTCATTTTCGTCCTCCCTAGGCATATTCTTGTCCAATTAGGGTTTTTAACCAATCTTGTGCATCCAATAGGTGTGTTTGTGTCATTGGATGATCAATTAGGTCATTTTCGTCCTCCCTAGGCATATTCTTGTCCAATTAGAGTTTTTAACCAATCTTGTGAATCCAATAAATTTGTTTATGTCATTGAATTATTATTTAGGTCATTTTCGTCCTCCCTAAGCTTATTCTTGTCCAATTAGGTTTTTAACCAATCTTGTGCATCCAATAGGTGTCTTTGTGTCATTGGATGATCAATTAGGTCATTTTCGTCCTCCCTAGGCTTATTCTTGTCCAATTAGGGTTTTTAACCAATCTTGTGCATCCAATAAGTTTGTTTATGTCATTGAATTAATATTTAGGTCATTTTAGTCCTCCCTAGGAATATTCTTGTCCAATTAGGGTTTTTAACCAATCTTGTGCATCCAATAGGTGTGTTTGTGTCATTGGATGATCAATTAGGTCATTTTCGTCCTCCCTAGGCATATTCTTGTCGAATTAGGGTTTTTAACCAATCTTGTGCATCCAATAGGTATGTTTGTGTCATTGGATGATCAATTAGGTCATTTTCGTCCTCCCTAGGCTTATTCTTGTCCAATTAGGGTTTTTAACCAATCTTGTGCATCCAATAAGTTCATTAGTGTCATTGGATGATCAATTAGGTCATTTTCGTCCTCCTTAGGCATATTATTGTCCAATTAGGGTTTTTAACCAATCTTGTGCATCCAATAAGTTTGTTTGTGTCATTGAATTAATATTTAGGTCATTTTCGTCCTCCCTAGGCATATTATTGTCCAATTAGGGTTTTTAACCAATCTTGTGCATCTAATAGGTGTGTTTGTGTCATTGGATGATCAATTAGGTCATTTTCGTCCTCCCTATGCATATTCTTGTCCAATTAGGGTTTTTAACCAATCTTGTGCATCCAATAGGTGTGTTTGTGTCATTGGATGATCAATTAGGTCATTTTCGTCCTCCCTAGGCTTATTCTTGTCCAATTAGGGTTTTTAACCAATCTTGTGCATCCAATAAAATTGTTGTGTCATTGAATTAATATTTAGGTCATTTTCGTCCTCCCTAGGCATCATCTTGTCAAATTAGAGTTTTTAACCAATCTTTTGGATCCAATAGGTTGGTTTGTGTCATTGGATGATCAATTAGGTCATTTTCGTCCTCCCTAGACTTATTCTTGTCCAATTAAGGTTTTTAACCAATCTTGTGCATCCAATAAGTTAATTTGTGTCATTGGATTAACATTTAGGTCATTTTCGTCCTCCCTAGGCATATTCTTGTCCAATTAGGGTTTTTAACCAATCTTGTGCATCCAATAGGTGTGTTTGTGTCATTGGATGATCAATTAGGTCATTTTCGTCCTCCCTAGGCTTATTCTTGTCCAATTAGGGTTTTTAACCAATCTTGTGGATCCAATATGTTTGTTTGTGTCATTGGATGATCAATTAGGTCATTTTCGTCCTCCCTAGGCTTATTCTTGTCCAATTAGGGTTTTTAACCAATCTTATGCATCCAATAGGTGTGTTTGTGTCATTGGATGATCAATTAGGTCATTTTCGTCCTCCCTAGGCTTATTCTTGTCCAATTAGGGTTTTTAACCGATCTTGTGCATCCAATAGGTGTGTTTGTGTCATTGGATGATCAATTAGGTTATTTTCGTCCTCTCTAGGCATATTCTTGTCCAATTAGGGTTTTTAACCAATCTTGTGCATCCAATAGGTGTGTTTGTGTCATTGGATGATCAATTAGGTCATTTTCGTCCTCCCTAGGCTTATTCTTGTCCAATTAGGGTTTTTAACCAATCTTGTGCATCCAATAAGTTGAGTTGTGTCATTGGATTAACATTTAGGTCATTTTCGTTCTCCCTAGGCTTATTCTTGTCCAATTAGGGTTTTTAACCAATCTTGTGCATCCAATAAGTTCATTTGTGTTATTGGATTAACATTTAGGTCATATTCGTCCTCCCTAGGCATATTCTAGTCCAATTAGGCTTTTTAACCAATCTTGTGCATCCAATAGGTGTGTTTGTGTCATTGGATGATCAATTAGGTCATTTTCGTCCTCCTTAGGCTTATTCCTATCCAATTAGGGTTTTTAACCAATCTTGTGCATCCAATAAGTTTGTTTGTGTCATTGAATTAATATTTAGGTCATTTTCGTCCTCCCTAGGCATATTCTTGTCCAATTAGGGTTTTTAACCAATCTTGTGCATCCAATAGGTGTGTTTGTGTCATTGGATGATCAATTAGGTCATTTTCGTCCTCCCTAGGCATATTCTTGTCCAATTAGGGTTTTTAACCAATCTTGTGCATCCAATAAGTTCATTTGTCTCATTGGATGATCAATTAGGTCATTTTCGTCCTCCCTAGGCATATTCTTGTCTAACTAGGGTTTTTAACCAATCTTGTGCATCCAATAGGTGTGTTTGTGTCATTGGATGATCAATTAGGTCATTTTCGTCCTCCCTAGGCATATTCTTGTCCAATTAGGGTTTTTAACCAATCTTGTGCATCCAATAGGTGTGTTTGTGTCATTGGATGATCAATTAGGTCATTTTCGTCCTCCCTAGGCTTATTCTTGTCCATTTAGGGTTTTTAACCAATCTTGTGCATCCTATAGGTGTGTTTGTGTCATTGGATGATCAATTAGGTCATTTTCGTCCTCCCTAGGCTTATTCTTGTCCAATTAGGGTTTTTAACCAATCTTGTGCATCCAATAGGTGTGTTTGTGTCATTGGATGATCAATTAGGTCATTTTCGTCCTCCCTAGGCTTATTCTTGTCCAATTAAAGTTTTTAACCAATCTTGTGCATCCAATAAGTTTGTTTGTTTCATTGAATTAATATTTAGGTCATTTTCGTCCTCCCTAGGCATATTCTTGTCCAATTAGGGTTTTTAACCAATCTTGTGCATCCAATAGGTGTGTTTGTGTCATTGGATGATCAATTAGGTCATTTTCGTCCTCCCTAGGCTTATTCTTGTCCAATTAGGGTTTTTAACCAATCTTGTGCATCCGATAAGTTTATTTGTGTCATTGAATTAATATTTAGGTCATTTTTGTCCTCCCTAGGCATATTCTTGTCCAATTAGGGTTTTTAACCAATCTTGTGCATCCAATAGGTGTGTTTGTGTCATTGGATGATCAATTAGGTCATTTTCGTCCTCCCTAGGCATATTCTTGTCCAATTAGGGTTTTTAACCAATCTTGTGCATCCAATAGGTGTGTTTGTGTCATTGGATGATCAATTAGGTCATTTTCGTCCTCCCTAGCTTATTCTTGTCCAATTAGGGTTTCTAACCAATCTTGTGCATCCAATAGGTTGAGTTGTGTCATTGGATTAACATTTAGGTCATTTTCGTCCTCCCTAGGCTTATTCTTGTCCAATTAGGGTTTTTAACCAATCTTGTGCATCCAATAGGTGTGTTTGTGTCATTGGATGATCAATTAGGTCATTTTCGTCCTGCGTAGGTATATTCTTGTCCAATTAGAGTTTTTAACCAATCTTGTGGATCCAATAGTTGTGTTTGTGTCATTGGATGATCAATTAGGTCATTTTCGTCCTCCCTTTGCATATTCTTATCCAATTAGGGTTTTTAACCAATCTTGTGCTTCCAATAGATGAGTTTGTGTAATTGGATGATCAATTAGGTCATTTTCGTCCTCCCTAGGCATATTCTTGTCCAATTAGGGTTTTTAACCAATCTTGTGCATCCAATAGGTGTGTTTGTGTCATTGGATGATCAATTAGGTCATTTTCGTCCTCCCTAGGCTTATTCTTGTCCAATTAAGGTTTTTAATCAATCTTGTGCATCCAATAACTTGAGTTGTGTCATTGGATTAACATTTAGGTCATTTTCGTCTTCCCTAGGCATATTCTTGTCCAATTAGGGTTTTTAACCAATCTTGTGCATCCAATAGGTGTGTTTGTGTCATTGGATGATCAATTAGGTCATTTTCGTCCTCCCTAGGCTTATTCTTGTCCAATTAGGGTTTTTAACCAATCTTGTGCATCCGATAAGTTTGTTTGTGTCATTGAATTAATATTTAGGTCATTTTCGTCCTCCCTAGGCATATTCTTGTCCAATTAGGGTTTTTAACCAATCTTGTGCCTCCAATAGGTGTGTTTGTGTCATTGGATGATCAATTAAGTCATTTATGTCCTCCCTAGGCATATTCTTGTCCAATTAGGGTTTTTAACCAATCTTGTGCATCCAATAGATGTGTTTGTGTCATTGGATGATCAATTAGGTCATTTTCGTCCTCCCTAGGCTTATTCTTGCCCAATTAGGGTTTTTAACCAATCTTGTGCATCAATTAAGTTGAGTTGTGTCATTGGATTAGCATTTAGGTCATTTTCGTCCTCCTTAGGCTTATTCTTGTCCAATTAGGGTTTTTAACAAATCTTGTGCATCCAATAAGTTCATCTGTGTTATTGGATTAACATTTAGGTCATATTCGTCCTCCATAGGCATAGTCTTGTCCAATTAGGGTTTTTAACCAATCTTGTGCATCCAATAGGTGTGTTTATGTCATTGGATGATCAATTAGGTAATTTTCGTCCTCCCTAGGCATATTCTTGTCCAATTAGGGTTTTTAACCAATCTTGTGCATCCAATAGGTGTGTTTGTGTCATTGGATGATCAATTAGGTCATTTTCGTCCTCCCTAGGCTTATTCTTGTCCAATTAGGGTTTTTAACCAATCTTGTGCATCCAATAAGTTGAGTTGTGTCATTGGATTAACATTTAGGTCATTTTCATTCTCCCTAGGCTTATTCTTGTCCAATTAGGTTTTTAACCAATCTTGTGCATCCAATAAGTTCATTTGTTTCATTGGATTCACATTTAGGTCATTTTCGTCCTCCCTAGGCATATTCTTGTCCAATTAGGGTTTTTAACCAATCTTGTGCATCCAATAAGTTGAGTTGTGTCATTGGAATAACATTTAGGTCATTTTCGTCCTCCCTAGGCATATTCTTGTCCAATTAGGGTTTTTAACCAATCTTGTGCATCCAATAGGTGTGTTTGTGTCATTGGATGATCAATTAGGTCATTTTCGTCCTCCCTAGGCTTATTCTTGTCCAATTATGGTTTTTAACCAATCTTGTGCATCTAATAGGTGTGTTTGTGTCATTGGATGATCAATTAGGTCATTTTCGTCCTCCCTAGGCTTATTCTTGTCCAATTAGGGTTTTTAACCAATCTTGTGCAACCAATAACTTTGTTTGTGTCATTGAATTAATATTTAGGTCATTTTCCTCCTCCCTAGGCATATTCATATCCAATTAAGGTTTTTAACCAATTTTGTGCATCCAATAGGTGTGTTTGTGTCATTGGATGATCAATTAGGTCATTTTCGTCCTCCCTAGGCTTATTCTTGTCCAATTAGGGTTTTTAATCAATCTTGTGCATCCAATAAGTTCATTTGTGTCATTGGATTAACATTTAGGTCATTTTCATCCTCCCTAGGCATATTCTTGTCCAATTAGGGTTTTTAACCAATCTTGTGCTTCCAATAGGTGTGTTTGTGTCATTGGATGATCAATTAGGTCATTTTCGTCCTCCCTAGGCTTATTCTTGTCCAATTAGGGTTTTTAACCAATCTTGTGCATCCAATAAGTTTGTTTATGTCATTGAATTAATATTTAGGTCATTTTCGTCCTCCCTAGGCATATTCTTGTCCAATTAGGGTTTTTAACCAATCTTGTGCATCCAATAGGTGTGTTTGTGTCATTGGATGATCAATTTGGTTATTTTCGTCCTCCCTAGGATTATTCTTGTCAATTAGAGTTTTTAACCAATCTTGTGCATCCAATAACTTTGTTTGTGTCATTGAATTTAAATTTTGGTCATTTTCGTCCTCCCTAGGTATCATCTTGTCCAATTAGGGTTTTTAACCAGTCTTTTGCATCTAATAGGTGTGTTTGGTCATTGGATGATCAATTAGGTCATTTTCGTCCTTCCTAGGCTTATTCTTGTCCAATTAGGGTTTTTAACCAATCTTGTGCATCCAATAGGTGTGTTTGTGTCATTGATTTAATATTTAGGTCATTTTCATCCTCCCTAGGCATATTCTTGTCCAATTAGGGTTTTTAACCAATCTTGTGCATTCAATAGGTGTGTTTGTGTCATTGGATGATCAATTAGGTCATTTTCGTCCTCCCTAGGCTTATTCTTGTCCTAGTAGGGTTTTTAACCAATGTTGTGCATCCAATAGGTGTGTTTGTGTCATTGGATGATCAATTAGGTCATTTTTGTCCTCCCTAGGCATATTCTTGTCCAATTAGGGTTCTGAACGAATCTTGTGCATCCAATAGGTGTGTTTGTGTCATTGGATGATCAATTAGGTTATTTTCGTCCTCCCTAGGCTTATTCTTGTCCAATTTGGGTTTTTAACCAATCTTGTGCATCCAATAAGTTCATTTGTGTCATTGGATTAACATTTAGGTCATTTTCGTCCTCCCTAGGCTTATTCTTGTCCAATTAGGGTTTTTAACCAATCTTGTGCATCCAATAGGTGTGTTTGTGTCATTGGATGATCAATTAGGTCATTTTCGTCCTCCCTAGGCTTATTCTTGTCCAATTAGGGTTTTTAACCAATCTTGTGCATCCAATAGGTGTGTTTGTGTCATTGGATGATCAATTAGGTCATTTTCGTCCTCCCTAGGCTTCTTCTTGTCCAATTAGGGTTTTTAACCAATGTTGTGCATCCAATAAGTTCGTTTGTGTCATTAAATTAACATTTAGGTCAATTTCGTCCTCCCTAGGCTTATTCTTTTACAATTAGGGTTTTTAACCAATCTTGTGCATCCAATAGGTGTGTTTGTGTCATTGGATGATCAATTAGGTCATTTTCGTCCTCCCTAGGCTTATTCTTGTCCAATTAGGGTTTTTAACCAATCTTGTGCATCCAATAAGTTCATTTGTGTCATTGGATTAACATTTAGGTCATTTTCGTCCTCCCTAGGCATATTCTTGTCCAATTAGGGTTTTTAACCAATCTTGTGCTTCCAATAGGTGTGTTTGTGTAATTGGATGATCAATTAGGTCATTTTCTTCCTCCCTAGGCTTATTCTTGTCCAATTAGGGTTTTTAACCATTCTTGTGCATCCAATAAGTTCATTTGTGTCATTGGATGATCAATTAGGTCATTTTCGTCCTCTCTAGGCATATTCTTGTCCAACTAGGGTTTTTAACCAATCTTGTGCATCCAATAGGTGTGTTTGTGTCTTTGGATGATCAATTAGGCCATTTTCGTCCTCCCTAGGCTTATTCTTGTCCAATTAGGGTTTTTAACCAATCTTGTGCATCCAATAGGTGTGTTTGTGTCATTGGATGATCAATTAGGTTATTTTCGTCCTCCCTAGGCTTATTCTTGTCCAATTAGGGTTTTTAACCAATCTTGTGCATCCAATAGGTGTGTTTGTGTCATTGGATGATCAATTAGGTTATTTTCGTCCTCCCTAGGCTTATTCTTGTCCAATTAGGGTTTTTAACTAATCTTGTGCATCCAATAACTTCATTTGTGTCATTGGATGATCAATTAGGTCATTTTCGTCCTCCCTAGGCTTATTCTTGTCCAATATGGGTTTTTAACCAATCTTGTGCATCCAATAAGTTCATTTGTGTCATTGGATTAACATTTAGGTCATTTTCGTCCACCCTAGGCATATTCTTGTCCAATTAGGGTTTTTAACCAATCTTGTGCTTCCAATAGGTGTGTTTGTGTCATTGGATGATCAATTAGGTCATTTTCGTCCTCCCTAGGCATATTCTTGTCCAATTAGGGTTTTTAACCAATCTTGTGCATCCAATAGGTGTGTTTGTATCATTGGATGATCAATTAGGTCATTTTTGTCCTACCTAGGCATATTCTTGTCCAGTTAGGGTTTTTAACCAATCTTGTGCATCCAATAGGTGTGTTTGTGTCATTGGATGATCAATTAGGTCATTTTCGTCCTCCCTAGGCATATTCTTGTCCAATTAGGGTTTTTAACCAATCTTGTGCATCCAATAGGTGTGTTTCTGTCATTGGATGATCAATTAGGTCATTTTCGTCCTCCCTAGGCATGTTCTTGTCCAATAAGGGTTTTTAACCAATTTTGTGCATCCAATAGGTGTGTTTGTGTCATTGGAAGATCAATTAGGTCATTTTCGTCCTCCCTAGGCTTATTCTTGTCCAATTAGGGTTTTTAACCAATCTTTTGCATCCAATAAGTTCATTTGTGTTATTGGATTAACATTTAGGTCATATTCGTCCTCCCTAGCCATATTCTTGTCCAATTAGGGTTTTTAACCAATCTTGTGCATCCAATAGGTGTGTTTGTGTCATTGGATGATCAATTAGGTCATTTTCGTCCTCCCTAGGCTTATTCTTGTCCAATTATGGTTTTTAACCAATCTTGTGCATCCAATAAGTGTGTTTGTGTCATTGGATGATCAATTAGGTCATTTTCGTCCTCCCTAGGCATATTCTTGTCCAATTAGGGTTTTTAACCAATCTTGTGCATCCAATAGGTGTGTTTGTGTCATTGGATGATCAATTAGGTCATTTTCGTCCTCCCTAGGCTTATTCTTGTCCAATTAGGGTTTTTAACCAATCTTGTACATCTAATAAGTTCATTTGTGTCATTGGATTAACATTTAGGTCATTTTCGTCCTCCTTAGGCATATTCTTGTCCAATTAGGGTTTTTAACCCATCTTGTGCATCCAATAGGTGTATTTGTGTCATTGGATGATCAATTAGGTCATTTTCGTCCTCCCTAGGCATTTTTTGGTCCAATTAGGGTTTTTAACCAATCTTGTGCATCCAATAGGTGTGTTTGTGTCATTGGATGATCAATTAGGTCATTTTCGTCCTCCCTAGGCATATTCTTGTCCAATTAGGGTTTTTAACCAATCTTGTGCATCCAATAGGTGTGTTTGTGTCATTGGATGATCAATTAGGTCATTTTCGTCCTCCCTAGGCATATTCTTGTCCAATTAGGGTTTTTAACCAATCTTGTGCATCCAATAGGTGTGTTTGTGTCATTGGATGATCAATTAGGTTATTTTCGTCCTCCCTAAGCATATTCTTGTCCAATTAGGCTTTTTAACTAATCTTGTGCATCCAATACGTTCATTTGTGTCATTGGATGATCAATTAGGTCATTTTCGTCCTCCCTAGGCATATTCTTGTCCAATTAGGGTTTTTAACCAATCTTGTGCATCCAATAGGTGTGTTTGTGTCATTGGATGATCAATTAGGTCATTTTCGTCCTCCCTAGGCTTATTCTTGTCCCATTAGGGTTTTTAACCGATCTTGTGCATCCAATAGGTGTGTTTGTGTCATTGGATGATCAATTAGGTCATTTTCGTCCTCCCTAGGCTTATTCTTGTCCAATTAGGGTTTTTAACCAATCTTGTGCATCCAATAGGTGTGTTTGTGACATTGGATGACCAATTAGGTCATTTTCGTCCTCCCTAGGCATATTCTTGTCCAATTAGGGTTTTTAACCAATCTTGTGCATCCAATAGGTGTGTTTGTGTCATTGGATGATCAATTAGGTCATTTACGTCCTCCCTAGGCTTATTCTTGTCCAATTAGGGTTTTTAACCAATCTTGTGCATCCAATAGGTGTGTTTGTGTCATTGGATGATCAATTAGGTCATTTTCGTCCTCCCTAGGCATATTCTTGTCCAATTAGGGTTTTTAACCAATCTTGTGCATCCAATAGGTGTGTTTGTGGCAATGGATGCTCAATTAGGTCATTTTCGTCCTCCCTAGGCTTATTCTTGTCCAATTAGGGTTTTTAACCAATCTTGTGCATCCAATAGGTGTGTTTGTGTCATTGGATGATCAATTAGGTCATTTTCGTCCTCCCTAGGCATATTCTTGTCCAATTAGGGTTTTTAACCAATCTTGTGCATCCAATAGGTGTGTTTGTGGCAATGGATGATCAATTAGGTCATTATCGTCCACCCTAGGCTTATTCTAGTCAAATTAGGGTTTTTAACCAATCTTGTGCATCCAATAGGTGTGTTTGTGTCATTGGATGATCAATTAGGTCATTTTCGTCCTCCCTAGGCTTATTCTTGTCCAATTAGGGTTTTTAACCAATCTTGTGCATCCAATAGGTGTGTTTGTGTCATTGGATGATCAATTAGGTCATTTTCGTCCTCCCTAGGCTTATTCTTGTCCAATTAGGGTTTTTAACCAATTTTGTGCTTCCAATAAGTGTGTTTGTGTCATTGGATGATCAATTAGGTCATTTTCGTCCTTCCTAGGCATATTCTTGTCCAATTAGGGTTTTTAACCAGTCTTGTGCATCCAATAGGTGTGTTTGTTTCATAGAATGATCAATTAGGTCATTTTCGTCCTCCCAAGGCTTATTCTTGTCCAATTAGGGTTTTTAACCAATCTTGTGCATCCAATAAGTTCATTTGTGTCATTGGATTAACATTTAGGTCATTTTCGTCCTCCCTAGGCATATTCTTGACTAATTAGGGTTTTTAACCAATCTTGTGCATCCAATAGGTGTGTTTGTGTCATTGGATGATCAATTAGGTCATTTTCGTCCTCCCTAGGCTTATTCTTGTCCAATTAGGGTTTTTAACTAGTCTTGTGCATCCAATAACTTTGTTTGTGTCATTGAATTAATATTTAGGTAATTTTCCTCCTCCCTAGGCATATTCTTGTCCAATTAGGGTTTTTAACCAATCTTGGTCATCCAATAGGTTTGTTTGTGTCATTGGATGATCAATTAGGTCGTTTTCGTCCTCCCTAGGCTTATTCTTGTCCAATTAGGGTTTTTAACCAATCTTGTGCATCCAATAAGTTCATTTGTGTCATTGGATTAACATTTAGGTCATTTTCGTCCTCCCTAGGCATATTCTTGTCCAATTAGGGTTTTTAACCAATCTTGTGCATCCAATAGGTGTGTTTGTGTCATTGGATGATCAATTAGGTAATTTTCGTCCTCCCTAGGCTTATTCTTGTCCAATTAGGGTTTTTAACCAATCTTGTGCATCCAATAAGTTTGTTTATGTCATTGAATTAATATTTAGGTCATTTTCGTCCTCCCTAGGCATATTCTGGTCCAATTAGGGTTTTTAACCAATCTTGTGCATCCAATAGGTGTGTTTGTGTCATTGGATGATCAATTAGGTCATTTTCATCCTCCCTAGGCTTATTCTTGTCCAATTAGGGTTTTCAATCAATCTTGTGCATCCAATAAGTTCATTTGTGTCATTGGATTAACATTTAGGTCATTTTAATCCTCCCAAGGCATATTCTTGTCCAATTAGGGTTTTTAACCAATCTTGTGCTTCCAATAGGTGTGTTTGTGTCATTGGATGATCAATTAGGTCATTTTCGTCCTCCCTAGGCTTATTCTTGTCCAATTAGGGTTTTTAACCAATCTTGTGCATCCAATAAGTTTGTTTATGTCATTGAATTAATATTTAGGTCATTTTCGTCCTCCCTAGGCATATTCTGGTCCAATTAGGGTTTTTAACCAATCTTGTGCATCCAATAGGTGTGTTTGTGTCATTGGATGATCAATTAAGTCATTTTCATCCTCCCTAGGCTTATTCTTGTCCAATTAGGGTTTTTAACCAATCTTGTGCATCCAATAGGTGTGTTTGTGTCATTGGATGATCAATTAGGTCATTTTCGTCCTCCCTAGGCTTATTCTTGTCCAATTAGGGTTTTTAATCAATCTTGTGCATCCAATAAGTTCATTTGTGTCATTGGATTATCATTTAGGTCATTTTCGTCCTCCCTAGGCTTATTCTTGTCCAATTAGGGTTTTTAATCAATCTTGTGCATCCAATAAGTTCATTTGTGTCATTGGATTAACATTTAGGTCATTTTCGTCCTCCCTAGGCATATTCTTGTCCAATTAGGGTTTTTAACCAATCTTGTGCTTCCAATAGTTGTGTTTGTGTCATTGGATGATCAATTAGGTCATTTTCGTCCTCCCAAGGCTTATTCTTGTCCAATTAGGGTTTTTAACCAATCTTGTGCATCCAATAAGTTTGTTTATGTCATTGAATTAATATTTAGGTCATTTTCGTCCTCCCTAGGCATATTCTGGTCCAATTAGGGTTTTTAACCAATCTTGTGCATCCAATAGGTGTGTTTGTGTCATTGGATGATCAATTAGGTCATTTTCGTCCTCCCTAGGCTTATTCTTGTCCAATTAGGGTTTTTAATCAATCTTGTGCATCCAATAAGTTCATTTGTGTCATTGGATTAACATTTAGGACATTTTCATCCTCCCTAGGCATATTCTTGTCCAATTAGGGTTTTTAACCAATCTTGTGCTTCCAATAGGTGTGTTTGTGTCATTGGATGATCAATTAGGTCATTTTCGTCCTCCCTAGGCTTATTCTTGTCCAATTAGGGTTTTTAACCAATCTTGTGCATCCAATAAGTTTGTTTATGTCATTGAATTAATATTTAGGTCATTTTCGTCCTCCCTAGGCATATTCTTGTCCAATTAGGGTTTTTAACCAATCTTGTGCATCCAATAGGTGTGTTTGTGTCATTGGATGATCAATTAGGTTATTTTCGTCCTCCCTAGGATTATTCTTGTCAATTAGAGTTTTTAACCAATCTTGTGCATCCAATAACTTTGTTTGTGTCATTGAATTTAAATTTTGGTCATTTTCGTCCTCCCTAGGTTTCATCTTGTCCAATTAGGGTTTTTAACCAGTCTTTTGCATCTAATAGGTGTGTTTGTGTCATTGGATGATCAATTAGGTCATTTTCGTCCTTCCTAGGCTTATTCTTGTCCAATTAGGGTTTTTAACCAATCTTGTGCATCCAATAACTTTGTTTGTGTCATTGATTTAATATTTAGGTCATTTTCGTCCTCCCTAGGCATATTCTTGTCCAATTAGGGTCTTTAACCAATCTTGTGCATTCAATAGGTGTGTTTGTGTCATTGGATGATCAATTAGGTCATTTTCGTCCTCCCTAGGCTTATTCTTGTCCAAGTAGGGTTTTTAACCAATCTTGTGCATCCAATAGGTGTGTTTGTGTCATTGGATGATCAATTAGGTCATTTTCGTCCTCCCTAGGCATATTCTTGTCCAATTAGGGTTCTGAACGAATCTTGTGCATCCAATAAGTGTGTTTGTGTCATTGGATGATCAATTAGGTCATTTTCGTCCTCCCTAGGCTTATTCTTGTCCAATTAGGGTTTTTAACCAATCTTGTGCATCCAATAAGTTCATTTGTGTCATTGGATTAACATTTAGGTCATTTTCGTCCTCCCTAGGCATATTCTTGTCCAATTAGGGTTTTTAACCAATCTTGTGCATCCAATAGGTGTGTTTGTGTCATTGGATGATCAATTAGGTTATTTTCGTCCTCCCTAGGCTTATTCGTGTCCAATAAGGGTTTTTAACTAATCTTGTGCATCCAATAAGTTCATTTGTGTCATTGGATGATCAATTAGGTCATTTTCGTCCTCCCTAGGCTTATTCTTGTCCAATTAGGGTTTTTAACCAATCTTGTGCATCCAATAAGTTTGTTTGTGTCATTGAATTAATATTTAGGTCGTTTTCGTCCTCCCTAGGCATATTCTTGTCCAATTAGGGTTTTTAACCAATCTTGTGCATCCAATAGGAGTGTTTGTGTCATTAGATGATCAATTAGGTCATTTTCGTCCTCCCTACGCATATTCTTGTCCAATTAGGGTTTTTAACCAATCTTGTGCATCCAATAGGTGTGTTTGTGTCATTGGATGATCAATTAGGTCATTTTCGTCCTCCCTAGGCTTATTCTTGTCCAATTAGGGTTTTTAACCAATCTTGTGCATCCAATAGGTGTGTTTGTGTCATTGGATGATCAATTAGGTCATTTTCGTCCTCCCTAGGCATATTCTTGTCCAATTAGGGTTTTTAACCAATCTTGTGCATCCAATAGGTGTGTTTGTGTCATTGGATGATCAATTAGGTCATTTTTGTCCTCCCTAGGCTTATTCTTGTCCAATTAAGGTTTTTAATCAATCTTGTGCATCCAATAACTTGAGTTGTGTCATTGGATTAACATTTAGGTCATTTTCGTCCTCCCTAGGCTTATTCTTGTCCAATTAGGGTTTTTAACCAATCTTGTGCATCCAATAAGTTCATTTGTGTCATTGGATTAACATTTAGGTCATTTTCGTCCTCCCTAGGCATATTCTTGTCCAATTAGGGTTTTTAACCAATCTTGTGCATCCAATAGGTGTGTTTGTGTCATTGGATGATCAATTTGGTTATTTTCGTCCTCCGTAGGCTTATTCTTGTCCAATTAGGGTTTTTAACCAATCTTGTGCATCCAATAGGTGTGTTTGTGTCATTGGATGACCAATTAGGTCATTTTCGTCCTCCCTAGGCATATTCTTGTCCAATTAGGGTTTTTAACCAATCTTGTGCATCCATTAGGTGTGTTTGTGGCAATGGATGATCAATTAGGTCATTTTCGTCCACCCTAGGCTTATTCTAGTCAAATTAGGGTTTTTAACCAATCTTGTGCATCCAATAGGTGTGTTTGTGTCATTGGATGATCAATTAGGTCATTTTCTTCCTCCCTAGGCTTATTCTTGTCCAATTAGGGTTTTTAACCAATCTTGTGCATCCAATACGTGTGTTTGTGTCATTGGATGATCAATTACGTCATTTTGAATCTCCCTAGGCTTATTCTTGTCCAATTAGGGTTTTTAACCAATCTTGTGCATCCAATAAGTTCATTTGTGTCATTGGATTAACATTTAGGTCATTTTCGTCCTCCCTAGGCATATTCTTGTCCAATTAGGGTTTTTAACCAATCTTGTGCATCCAATAGGTGTGTTTGTGTCATTGGATGATCAATTAGGTTATTTTCGTCCTCCCTAGGCTTATTCTTGTCCAATTAGGGTTTTTAACCAATCTTGTGCATCCAATAGGTGTGTTTGTGTCATTGGATGACCAATTAGGTCATTTTCGTCCTCCCTAGGCATATTCTTGTCCAATTAGCGTTTTTAACCAATCTTGTGCATCCATTAGGTGTGTTTGTGGCAATGGATGATCAATTAGGTCATTTTCGTCCTCCCTAGGCTTATTCTAGTCAAATTAGGGTTTTTAACCAATCTTGTGCATCCAATAGGTGTGTTTGTGTCATTGGATGATCAATTAGGTTATTTTCGTCCTCCCTAGGCTTATTCTTGTCCAATTAGGGTTTTTAACCAATCTTGTGCATCCAATAGGTGTGTTTGTGTCATTGGATGATAAATTAGGTCATTTTCTTCCTCCCTAGGCTTATTCTTGTCCAATTAGGGTTTTTAACCTATCTTGTGCATCCAATAGGTGTGTTTGTGTCATTGGATGATCAATTAGGTCATTTTCGTCCTCCCTAGGCTTATTCTTGTCCAATTAGGGTTTTTAACCAATCTTGTGCATCCAATAGGTGTGTTTGTGTCATTGGATAATCAATTAGGTCATTTTTGTCCTCCATAGGCTTATTTTTGTCCAATTAGTGTTTTTAACCAATCTTGTGCATCCAATAAGTTCATTTGTGTCATTGGATGATCAATTAGGTCATTTTCGTCCTCCCTAGGCATATTCTTGTCCAACTAGGGTTTTTAACCAATCTTGTGCATCCAATAGGTGTGTTTGTGTCATTGGATGATCAATTAGGTCATTTTCGTCCTCCCTATGCTTATTCTTGTCCAATTAGGGTTTTTAACCAATCTTGTGCGTCCAATAGGTGTGTTTGTGTCATTGGATGATCAATTAGGTCATTTTCGTCCTCCCTAGGCTTATTCTTGTCCAATTAGGGTTTTTAACCAATCTTGTGCATCCAATAGGTGTGTTTGTGTCATTGGATGATGAATTAGGTCATTTTCGTCCTCCCTAGGCATATTCTTGTCCAATTAGGGTTTTTAACCTATGTTGTGCATCCAATAGGTGTGTTTGTGTCATTGGATGATCAATTAGGTCATTTTCGTCCTCCCTAGGCTTATTCTTGTCCAATTAGGGTTTTTAACCAATCTTGTGCATCCAATAGGTGTGTTTGTGTCATTGGATGATCAATTAGGTCATTTTCGTCCTCCCTAGGCATATTCTTGTCCAATTAGGGTTTTTAACCAATCTTGTGCATCCAATAGGTGTGTTTGTGTCATTGGATGATCAATTAGGTCATTTTCTTCCTCCCTAGGCATATTCTTGTCCAATTAGGGTTATTAACCAATCTTGTGCATCCAATAAGTTGAGTTGTGTCATTGGATTAACATTTATGTCATTTTCGTCCTCCCTAGGCTTATTCTTGTCCAATTAGGGTTTTTAACCAATCTTGTGCATCCAATAGGTGTGTTTGTATCATTGGATGATCAATTAGGTCATTTTCGTCCTCCCTAGGCTTATTCTTTCCAATTAGGGTTTTTAACCAATCTTGTGCATCCAATAAGTTGAGTTGTGTCATTGGATTAACATTTAGGTCATTTTCGTCCTCCCTAGGCTTATTCTTGTCCAATTAGGGTTTTTAACCAATCTTGTGCATCCAATAAGTTCATTTGTGTCATTGGATTAACATTTAGGTCATTTTGGTCCTCGCTAGGCATATTCTTGTCCAATTAGAGTTTTAGACCAATCTTGTGCATCCAATAGGTGTGTTTGTGTCATTGGATGATCAATTAGGTTATTATCGTCCTCCCTAGCCTTATTCTTGTCCATTTAGGGTTTTTAACTAATCTTGTGCATCCAATAAGTTCATTTGTGTCATTGGATGATCAATTAGGTCATTTTCGTCCTCCCTAGGCATATTCTTGTCCAATTAGGGTTTTTAACCAATCTTGTGCATCCAATAGGTGTGTTTGTGTCATTGGATGATCAATTAGGTCATTTTCGTCCTCCCTAGGCATATTCTTGTCCAATTAGGGTTTTTAACCAATCTTGTGCATCCAATAGGTGTGTTTGTGTCATTGGATGATCGATTAGGTCATTTTTGTCCTCCCTAGGCACATTCTTGTCCAATTAGGGTTTTTAACCAATCTTGTGCATCCAATAAGTTGAGTTGTGTCATTGGATTAACATTTAGGTCATTTTCGTCCTCCCTAGGCTTATACTTGTCCAATTAGGGTTTTTAACCAATCTTGTGCATCCGATAAGTTTGTTTGTGTCATTGAATTAATATTTAGGTCATTTTCGTCCTCCCTAGGCATATTCTTGTCCAATTAGGGTTTTTAACCAATCTTGTGCATCCAATAGGTGTGTTTGTGTCATTGGATGATCAATTAGGTCATTTTCGTCCTCCCTAGGCATATTCTTGTCCAATTAGGGTTTTTAACCAATCTTGTGCCTCCAATAGGTGTGTTTGTGTCATTGGATGATCAATTAAGTCATTTATGTCCTCCCTAGGCATATTCTTGTCCAATTAGGGTTTTTAACCAATGTTGTGCATCCAATAGGTGTGTTTGTGTCATTGGATGATCAATTAGGTCATTTTCGTCCTCCCTAGGCTTATTCTTGCCCAATTAGGGTTTTTAACCAATCTTGTGCATCCAATAAGTTGAGTTGTGTCATTGGATTAGCATTTAGATCATTTTCGTCCTCCCTAGGCATATTCTTGTCCAATTAGGGTTTTTAACCAATCTTGTGCATCCAATAGGTGTGTTTGTGTCATTGGATGATCAATTAGGTTATTTTCGTCCTCCCTAGGCTTATTCTTGTCCAATTAGGGTTTTTAACCAATCTTGTGCATCCAATAGGTGTGTTTGTGTCATTGGATGATCAATTAGGTCATTTTCGTCCTCCCTAGGCATATTCTTGTCCAAATAGGGTTTTTAACCAATCTTGTGCATACAATAAGTTTGTTTGTTTCATTGAATTAATATTTAGGTCATTTTCGTCCTCCCTAGGCATATTCTTGTCCAATTAGGGTTTTTAACCAATCTTGTGCATCCAATAGGTGTGTTTGTGTCATTGGATGATCAATTAGGTCATATTCGTCCTGCCTAGGCTTATTCTTGTCGAATTAGGGTTTTTAACCAATCTTGTGCATCCAATAGGTGTGTTTGTGTCATTGGAAGATCAATTAGGTCATTTTCGTCCTCCCAAGGCATATTCTTGTCCAATTAGGGTTTTTAACCAATCTTGTGCATCCAATAGGTGTGTTTGTGTCATTGATTTAATATTTAGGTCATTTTCGTCCTCCCTAGGCATATTCTTGTCCAATTAGGGTTTTTAACCAATCTTGTGCATTCAATAGGTGTGTTTGTGTCATTGGATGATCAATTAGGTCATTTTCGTCCTCCCTAGGCTTATTCTTGTCCAATTAGGGTTTTTAACCAATCTTGTGCATCCAATAAGTTTGTTTATGTCATTGAATTAATATTTAGGTCATTTTCGTCCGCCCTAGGCATATTCTGGTCCAATTAGGGTTTTTAACCAATCTTGTGCATCCAATAGGTGTGTTTGTGTCATTGGATGATCAATTAGGTCATTTTCGTCCTCCCTAGGCTTATTCTTGTCCAATTAGGGTTTTTAGTCAATCTTGTGCATCCAATAAGTTCATTTGTGTCATTGGATTAACATTTAGGTCATTTTCGTCCTCCCTAGGCATATTGTTGTCCAATTAGGGTTTTTAACCAATCTTGTGCTTCCAATAGGTGTGTTTGTGTCATTGGATGATCAATTAGGTCATTTTCGTCCTCCCTAGGCTTATTCTTGTCCAATTAGGGTTTTTAACCAATCTTGTGCATCCAATAAGTTCATTTGTGTCATTGGATTAACATTTAGGTCATTTTCGTTCTCCCTAGGCTTATTCTTGTCCAATTATGGTTTTTAACCAATCTTGTGCATCCAATAAGTTCATTTGTGTCATTGGATTAACATTTAGGTCATATCCGTCCTCCCAAGGCATATTCTTGTCCAATTAGTATTTTTAACCAATCTTGTGCATCCAATAGGTGTGTTTGTGTCATTGGATGATCAATTAGGTCATTTTCGTCCTCCATAGGCTTATTCTTGTCCAATTAGGGTTTTAACCAATCTTGTGCATCCAATAAGTTTGTTTGTGTCATTGAATTAATATTTAGGTCATTTTCGTCCTCCCTAGGCATATTCTTGTACAATTAGGGTTTTTAACCAATCTTGTGCATTCAATAGGAGTGTTTGTGTCATTGGATGATCAATTAGGTCATTTTCCTCCTCCCTAGGCTTATTCTTGCCCAATTAGGGGTTTTAACCAATCTTGTGCATCCAATAAGTTGAGTTGTGTCATTGGATTAGCATTTAGGTCATTTTCGTCCTCCTTAGGCTTATTCTTGTCCAATTAGGGTTTTTAACCAATCTTGTGCATCCAATAAGTTCATTTGTGTCATTGGATTAACATTTAGGTTATTTTCGTCCTCCCTAGGCATATTCTTGTCCAATTACGGTTTTTAACCAATCTTGTTCATCCAATAGGTGTGTTTGTGTCATTGGATGATCAATTAGGTCATTTTCGTTCTTTCTATGCTTATTCTTGTCCAATTAGGGTTTTTAACCAATCTTGTGCATCCAATAAGTTCATTTGTGTCATTGGATGATCAATTAGGTCATTTTCGTCCTCCTTAGGCATATTCTTGTCCAACTAGGGTTTTTAACCAATCTTGTGCTTCCAATAGGTGTGTTTGTGTCATTGGATGATCGATTAGGTCATTTTCGTCCTCACTAGGCTTATTCTTGTCCAATTAGGGTTTTTTACCAATCTTGTGCATCCAATAGGTGTGTTTGTGTCATTGGATGATCAATTAGGTCATTTTCTTCCTCCCTAGGCTTATTCTTGTCCAATTAGGGTTTTTAACCAATCTTGTGCATCCAATAAGTTCATTTGTGTCATTGGATGATCAATTAGGTCATTTTCGTCCTCCCCCGTCATATTCTTGTCCAATTAGGGTTTTTAACCAATCTTGTGTATCCAATTGGTGTGTTTGTGTCATTGCATGATCAACTAGGCCATTTTCGTCCTCCCTAGGCATATTCTTGTCCAATTAGGGTTTTTAACCAATCTTGTGCATCCAATAGGTGTGTTTGTGTCATTGGATGATCAATTAGGTCATTTTCGTCCTCCCTAGGCTTATTCTTGTCCAATTAGGGTTTTTAACCAATCTTGTGCATCCAATAACTTTGTTTGTGTCATTGAATTAATTTTTAGGTCATTTTCCTCCTCCCTAGGCATATTCTTGTCCAATTAGGGTTTTTAACCAATCTTGTGCATCCAATAGGTGTGTTTGTGTCATTGGATGATCAATTAGGTCATTTTCGTCCTCCCTAGGCTTATTCTTGTCCAATTAGGGTTTTTAACCAATCTTGTGCATCCAATAAGTTCATTTCTGTCATTGGATTAACATTTAGGTCATTTTCGTCCTTCCTAGTCATATTCTTGTCCAATTAGGGTTTTTAACCAATCTTGTGCTTCCAATAGGTGTGTTTGTGACATTGGATGATCAATTAGGTCATTTTCGTCCTCCCTAAGCTTATTCTAGTCCAATTAGGGTTTTTAACCAATGTTGTGCATCCAATAGGTGTGTTTGTGTCATTGGATTAACATTTAGGTCATTTTCGTCCTCCCTAGGCTTGTTCTTGTCCAATTAGGGTTTTTAACCAATCTTGTGCATCCAATAGGTGTGTTTGTGTCATTGGATGATCAATTAGGTCATTTTCGTCCTCCCTAGGCTTATTCTTGTCCAATTAGGGTTTTTAACCAATCTTGTGCATCCAATAGGTGTGTTTGTGTCATTGGATGATCAATTAGGTCATTTTCGTCCTCCCTAGGCTTATTCTTGTCCAATTAGGGTTTTTAACCAATCTTGTGCATCCAATAAGTTCATTTGTGTCATTGGATGATCAATTAGGTCATTTTCGTCCTCCCTAGGCTTATTCTTGTCCAATTAGGGTATTTAACCAATCTTGTGCATCCAATAACTTTGTTTGTGTCATTGAATTAATATTTAGGTCATTTTCGTCCTCCCTAGGCATATTCTTGTCCAATTAGGGTTTTTAACCAATCTTGTGCATCCAATAGGTGTGTTTGTGTCATTGGATGATCAATTAGGTCATTTTCGTCCTCCCTAGGCTTATTCTTGTCCAATTAGGGTTTTTAACCAATCTTGTTCATCTAATAAGTTCATTTGTGTCATTGGATTAACATTTAGGTCATTTTCGTCCTCCCTAGGCATATTCTTGTCCAATTAGGGTTTTTAACCAATCTTGTGCATCCAATAGGTGTGTTTGTGTCATTGGATGATCAATTAGGTCATTTTCGTCCTCCCTAGGCTTATTCTTGTCCAATTAGGGTTTTTAACCAATCTTGTACATCCAATAAGTTTATTTGTGTCATTGGATTAACAGTTAGGTCATTTTCGTCCTCCCTAGGCATATTCTTGTCCAATTAGGGTTTTTAACCAATCTTGTGCTTCCAATAGGTGTGTTTGTGTCATTGAATGATCAATTAGGTCATTTTCGTCCTCCCCAGGCTTATTCTTGTCCAATTAGAGTTTTTAACCAATCTTGTGTATCCAATAACTTTGTTTGTGTCATTGAATTAATATTTAGGTCATTTTCGTCCTCCCTAGGCATATTCTTGTCCAATTAGGGTTTTTAACCAATCTTGTGCATCCAATAGGTGTGTTTGTGTCATTGGATGATCAATTAGGTCATTTTCGTCCTCCCTAGGCTTATTCTTGTCCAATTAGGGTTTTTAACCAATCTTGTGCATCCAATAAGTTCATTTGTGTCATTGGATTAACATTTAGGTCATTTTCGTCCTCCCTAGGCATATTATTGTCAAATTAGGGTTTTTAACCAATCTTGTGCATCCAATAGGTGTCTTTGTGTCATTGGGTGATCAATTAGGGTATTTTCGTCCTCCCTAGGCATATTCTTGTCCAATTAGGGTTTTTAACCAATCTTGTGCATCCAATAGGTGTGTTTGTGTCATTGGATGATCAATTAGGCCATTTTCGTCCTCCCTAGGTTTATTTTTGTCCAATTAGGGTTTTTAACCAATCTTGTGCATCCAATAGGTGTGTTTGTGTCATTGGATGATCAATTAGGTCATTTTCGTCCTCCCTAGGCTTATTCTTGTCCAATTAGGGTTTTTAACCAATCTTGTGCATCCAATAAGTTCATTTGTGTCATTGGATTAACATTTAGGTCATTTTCGTCCTCCCTAGGCATATTCTTGTCCAATTAGGGTTTTTAACCAATCTTGTGCATCCAATAGGTGTGTTTGTGTCATTTGATGATCAATTAGGTTATTTTTGTCCTCCCTAGGCTTATTCATGTCCAATTTGGGTTTTTAACTAATCTTGTGCATCCAATAAGTTCATTTGTGTCATTGGATGATCAATTAGGTCATTTTCGTCCTCCCTAGGCATATTCTTGTCCAATTAGGGTTTTTAACCAATCTTGTGCATCCAATAGGTGTGTTTGTGTCATTGGATGATCAATTAGGTCATTTTCGTCCTCCCTAGGCTTATTCTTGTCCAATTAGGGTTTTTAACCAATCTTGTGCATCCAATACGTTCATTTGTGTCATTAGATTAACTTTTAGGTCATTTTCGTCCTCCCTAGGCATATTCTTGTCCAATTAGAGTTTTAGACCAATCTTGTGCATCCAATAGGTGTGTTTGTGTCATTGGATGATCAATTAGGTTATTTTCGTCCTCCCTAGGCTTATTCTTGTCCAATTAGGGTTTTTAACTAATCTTGTCATCCAATTAGTTCATTTGTGTCATTGGATGATCAATTAGGTCATTTTCGTCCTCCCTAGGCATATTCTTGTCCAATTAGGGTTTTTAACCAATCTTGTGCATCCAATAGGTGTGTTTGTGTCATTGGATGATCAATTAGGTCATTTTCGTCCTCCCTAGGCTTATTCTTGTCCAATTAGGGTTTTTAACCAATCTTGTGCATCCAATAAGTTCATTTGTGTCATTGGATTAACATTTAGGTCATTTTCGTCCTCCCTATGCATATTCTTGTCCAATTAGGGTTTTTAACCAATCTTGTGCATGCAATAGGTGTGTTTGTGTCATTGGATGGTCAATTAAGTTATTTTCGTCCTCCCTAGGCTTATTCTTGTCCAATTAGGGTTTTTAACCAATCTTGTGCATCCAATAGGTGTGTTTGTGTCATTGGATGATCAATTAGGTCATTTTCGTCCTCCCTAGGCATATTCTTGTCCAATTAGGGTTTTTAACCAATCTTGTGCATCCAATAAGTTTGTTTGTTTCATTGAATTAATATTTAGGTCATTTTCGTCCTCCCAAGGCATATTCTGGTCCAATTAGGGTTTTTAACCAATCTTGTGCATCCAATAGGTGTGTTTGTGTCATTGGATGATCAATTAGGTCATTTTCATCCTCCCTAGGCTTATTCTTGTCCAATTAGGGTTTTTAACCAATCTTGTGCATCCAATAGGTGTGTTTGTGTCATTGGATGATCAATTAGGTCATTTTCGTCCTCCCTAGGCTTATTCTTGTCCAATTAGGGTTTTTAATCAATCTTGTGCATCCAATAAGTTCATTTGTGTCATTGGATTATCATTTAGGTCATTTTCGTCCTCCCTAGGCTTATTCTTGTCCAATTAGGGTTTTTAATCAATCTTGTGCATCCAATAAGTTCATTTGTGTCATTGGATTAACATTTAGGTCATTTTCGTCCTCCCTAGGCATATTCTTGTCCAATTAGGGTTTTTAACCAATCTTGTGCTTCCAATAGGTGTGTTGGTGTCATTGGATGATCAATTAGGTCATTTTCGTTCTCCCTAGGCTTATTCTTGTCCAATTAGGGTTTTTAACCAATCTTGTGCATCCAATAGGTGTGTTTGTGTCATTGGATGATCAATTAGGTCATTTTCGTCCTCCCTAGGCTTATTCTTGTCCAATTAGGGTTTTTAACCAATCTTGTGCATCCAATAAGTTTGTTTATGTCATTGAATTAATATTTAGGTCATTTTCGTCCGCCCTAGGCATATTCTAGTCCAATTAGGGTTTTTAACCAATCTTGTGCATCCAATAGGTGTGTTTGTGTCATTGGATGATCAATTAGGTCATTTTCGTCCTCCCTAGGCTTATTCTTGTCCAATTAGGGTTTTTAGTCAATCTTGTGCATCCAATAAGTTCATTTGTTACATTGGATTAACATTTAGGTCATTTTCGTCCTCCCTAGGCATATTGTTGTCCAATTAGGGTTTTTAACCAATCTTGTGCTTCCAATAGGTGTGTTTGTGTCATTGGATGATCAATTAGGTCATTTTCGTCCTCCCTAGGCTTATTCTTGTCCAATTAGGGTTTTTAACCAATCTTGTGCATCCAATAAGTTCATTTGTGTTATTGGATGGTCAATTAGGTCATTTTCGTCCTCCCTAGGTATATTCTTGTCCAACTAGGGTTTTTAACCAATCTTGTGCATCCAATAGATGTGTTTGTGTCTTTGGATGATCTATTAGGACATTTTCGTCCTCCCTAGGCTTATTCTTGTCCAAGTAGGGTTTTTAACCAATCTTGTGCATCCAATAGGTGTGTTTGTGTCATTGGATGATCAATTAGGTCATTTTCGTCCTCCCTAGGCATATTCTTGTCCAATTAGGGTTCTGAACGAATCTTGTGCATCCAATAGGTGTGTTTGTGTCATTGGATGATCAATTAGGTCATTTTCGTCCTTCCTAGGCTTATTCTTGTCCAATTAGGGTTTTTAACCAATCTTGTGCATCCAATAACTTTGTTTGTGTCATTGATTTAATATTTAGGTCATTTTCGTCATCCCTAGGCATATTCTTGTCCAATTAGGGTCTTTAACCAATCTTGTGCATTCAATAGGTGTGTTTGTGTCATTGGATGATCAATTAGGTCATTTTCGTCCTCCCTAGGCTTATTCTTGTCCAAGTAGGGTTTTTAACCAATCTTGTGCATCCAATAGGTGTGTTTGTGTCATTGGATGATCAATTAGGTCATTTTCGTCCTCCCTAGGCATATTCTTGTCCAATTAGGGTTCTGAACGAATCTTGTGCATCCAATAGGTGTGTTTGTGTCATTGGATGATCAATTAGGTCATTTTCGTCCTCCCTAGGCTTATTCTTGTCCAATTAGGGTTTTTAACCAATCTTGTGCATCCAATAAGTTCATTTGTGTCATTGGATTAACATTTAGGTCATATTCGTCCTCCTTAGGCATATTCTTGTCCAATTATGGTTTTTAACCAATCTTGTGCATCCAATAGGTGTGTTTGTGTCATTGGATGATCAATTAGGTCATTTTCGTCCTCCTTAGGCATATTCTTGTCCAATTAGGGTTTTTAACGAATCTTGTGCATCCAATAGGTGTGTTTGTGTCATTGGATGATCAATTAGGTCATTTTCGTCCTGCCTAGGCTTATTCTTGTCCAATTAGGGTTTTTAACCAATCTTGTGCATCCAATAGGTGTGTTTGTGTCATTGGACGATCAATTAGGTCATTTTCGTCCACCCTAGGCATATTCTTGTCCAATTAGGGTTTTTAACCAATCTTGTGCATCCAATAGGTGTGTTTGTGTCATTGGATGATCAATTAGGTCATTTTCGTCCTCCCTAGGCTTATTCTTGTCCAATTACGGTTTTTAACCAATCTTGTACATCTAATAAGTTCATTTGTGTCATTGGATTAACATTTAGGTCATTTTCATCCTCCCTAGGCATATTCTGGTCCAATTAGGGTTTTTATCCCATCTAGTGCATCCAATAGATGTGTTTGTGTCATTGGATGATGAATTAGGTCATTTTCCTCCTCCCTAGGCATATTCTGGTCCAATTAGGGTTTTTAACCAATCTTGTGCATCCAATAGGTGTGTTTGTGTCATTGGATGATCAATTAGGTCATTTTCGTCCTCCCTAGGCATATTCTTGTCCAATTAGGGTTTTTAACCAATCTTGTGCATCCAATAGGTGTGTTTGTGTCATTGGATGATCAATTAGGTCATTTTCGTCCTCCCTAGGCTTATTCTTGTCCAATTAGGGTTTTTAATCAATCTTGTGCATCCAATAAGTTCATTTGTGTCATTGGATAAACAATTAGGTCATTTTCGTACTCCCTAGGCATATACTTGTCCAATTAGGGTTTTTAACCAATCTTGTGCTTCCAATAGGTGTGTTTGTGTCATTGGATGATCAATTAGGTCATTTTCGTCCTCCCTAGGCTTATCCTTGTCCAATTAGGGTTTTTAACCAATCTTGTGCGTCCAATAAGTTCATTTGTGTCATTGGATGATCAATTAGGTCATTTTCGTCCTCCCTAGGTATATTCTTGTCCAACTAGGGTTTTTAACCAATCTTGTGCATCCAGTAGATGTGTTTGTGTCTTTGGATGATCAATTAGGTCATTTTCGTCTTCCCTAGGCTTATTCTTGTCTAATTAGGGTTTTTAACCAATCTTGTGCATCCAATAGGTGTGTTTGTGTCATTGGATGATCAATTAGGTCATTTTCGTCCTCCCTAGGCTTATTCTTCTCTAATTAGGGTTTTTAACCAATCTTGTGCATCCAATAAGTTCATTTGTGTCATTGGATTAACATTTAGGTCATTTTCGTCCTCCCTAGGCATATTCTTGTCCAATTAGGGTTTTTAACCAATCTTGTGCATCCAATAGGTGTGTTTGTGTCATTGGATGATCAATTAGGTTACTTTGATCCTCCCTAGGCTTATTCTTGTCCAATTAGGGTTTTTAACCAATCACCTGCATCCAATAAGTTCATTTGTGTCATTGGATTAACATTTAGGTCATTTTCGTCCTCCCTAGGCATATTCTTGTCCAATTAGGGTTTTTAACCAATCTTGTGCATCCAATAGGTGTGTTTGTGTCATTGGATGATCAATTAGGTTATTTTCGTCCTCCCTAGGCTTATTCTTGTCCAATTAGGGTTTTTAACCAATCTTGTGCATCCAATAGGTGTGTTTGTGTCATTGGATGATCAATTAGGTCATTTTCGTCCTCCCTAGGCATATTCTTGTCCAATTAGGGTTTTTAACGAATCTTGTGCATCCAATAGGTGTGTTTGTGTCGTTGGATGATCAATTAGGTCATTTTCGTCTTGCCTAGGCTTATTCTTGTCCAATTAGGGTTTTTAACCAATCTTGTGCATCCAATAACTTTGTTTGTGTCATTAAATTAATATTTAGGTCATTTTCCTCCTCCCTAGGCATATTGTTGTCCAATTAGGGTTTTTAACCAATTTTGTGCATCCAATAGGTGTGTTTGTGTCATTGGATGATCAATTAGGTCATTTTCGTCCTCCCTAGGCTTATTCTTGTCCAATTAGGGTTTTTAATCAATCTTGTGCATCCAATAAGTTCATTTGTGTCATTGGATTAACTTTTAGGTCATTTTCGTTCTCCCTAGGCATATTCTTGTCCAATTAGGGTTTTTAACCAATCTTGTGCTTCCAATAGGTGCGTTTGTGTCATTGGATGATCAATTAGGTCATTTTCGTCCTCCCTAGGCTTATTCTTGTCCAATTAGGGTTTTTAACCAATCTTGTGCATCCAATAAGTTCATTTGTGTCATTGGATGATCAATAAGATCATTTTCGTCCTCCCTAGGTATATTCTTGTCCAACTAGGGTTTTTAACCAATCTTGTGCATCCAATAGATGTGTTTGTGTCATTGGATGATCAATTAGGTCATTTTCGTCCTCCCTAGGCTTATTCTTGTCCAATTAGGGTTTTGAACGAATCTTGTGCATCCAATAGGTGTGTTTGTGTCATTGGATGATCAATTAGGTCATTTTCGTCCTCCCTAGGCTTATTCTTGTCCAATTAGGGTTTTTAACCAATCTTGTGCATCCAATAAGTTCATTTGTGTCATTGGATTAACATTTAGGTCATTTTCGTCTTCCCTAGGCATATTCTTGTCCAATTAGGGTTTTTAACCAATCTTGTGCATCAAATAGGTGTGTTTGTGTCATTGGATGATCAATTAGGTTATTTTCGTCCTCCCTAGGCTTATTCTTGTCCAATTAGGGTTTTTAACCAATCTTGTGCATCCAATAGGTGTGTTTGTGTCATTGGATGATCAATTAGGTCATTTTTGCCTCCCTAGGCATATTCTTGTCCAATTAGGGTTTTTAACCAATCTTGTGCATCCAATAAGTTTGTTTGTTTCATTGAATTAATATTTAGGTCATTTTCATCCTCCCTAGGCATATTCTTGTCCAATTAGGGTTTTTAACCAATCTTGTGCATCCAATAGGTGTGTTTGTGTCATTGGATGATCAATTAGGTCATTTTCGTCCTCCCTAGGCATATTCTTGTCCAATTAGGGTTTTTAACCAATCTTGTGCATCCAATAGGTGTGTTTGTGTCATTGGATGATCAATTAGGTCATTTTAGTCCTCCCTAGGCATATTCTTGTCCAATTAGGGTTTTTAACCAATCTTGAGCATCCAATAAGTTCATTTGTGTCATTGGATTAACATTTAGGTCATATCCGTCCTCCCTAGGCATATTCTTGTCCAATTAGGGTTTTTAACCAATCTTGTGCATCCAATAGGTGTGTTTGTGTCATTGGATGATCAATTAGGTCATTTTCGTCCTCCCTAGGCATATTCTTGTCCAATTAGGGTTTTTAACCAATCTTGTGCATCAAATAGGTGTGTTTGTGTCATTGGATGATCAATTAGGTCATTTTCGTCCTTTCTATGCTTATTCTTGTCCAATTAGGGTTTTTAACCAATCTTATGCATCCAATAAGTTCATTTGTGTTATTGGATGATCAATTAGGTCATTTTCGTCCTCCCTAGGCATATTGTTGTCCAATTAGGGTTTTTAACCAATCTTGTGCTTCCAATAGGTGTGTTTGTGTCATTGGATGATCAATTAGGTCATTTTCGTCCTCCCTAGGCTTATTCTTGTCCAATTAGGGTTTTTAACCAATCTTGTGCATCCAATAACTTTGTTTGTGTCATTGAATTAATATTTAGGTCATTTTCGTCCTCCCTAGGCATATTGTTGTCCAATTAGGGTTTTTAACCAATCTTGTGCTTCCAATAGGTGTGTTTGTGTCATTGGATGATCAATTAGGTCATTTTCGTCCTCCCTAGGCTTATTCTTGTCCAATTAGGGTTTTTAACCAATCTTGTGCATCCAATAACTTTGTTTCTGTCATTGAATTAATATTTAGGTCATTTTCGTCCTCCCTAGGCATATTCTTGTCCAATTAGAATTTTTAACCAAGTGTGTGTCATTGGATGATCAATTAGGTCATTTTCGCCCTCCCTAGGCTTATTCTTGTCCAATTAGGGTTTTTAACCAATCTTGTGCATCCAATAAGTTCATTTGAGTCATTGGATTAACATTTAGGTCATTTTCGTCCTCCCTAGGCATATTCTTGTCCAATTAGGGTTTTTAACCAATCTTGTGCTTCCAATAGGTGTGTTTGTGTCATTGGATGATCAATTAGGTCATTTTCGTCCTCCCTAGGCTTATTCTTGTCCAATTAGGGTTTTTAACCAATCTTGTGCATCCAATAAGTTTGTTTATGTCATTGAATTAATATTTAGGTCATTTTCGTCCTCCCTAGGCATATTCTGGTCCAATTAGGGTTTTTAACCAATCTTGTGCATCCAATAGGTGTGTTTGTGTCATTGGATGATCAATTAGATCATTTTCGTCCTCCCTAGGCTTATTCTTGTCCAATTAGGGTTTTTAACCAATCTTGTGCATCCAATAAGTTTGTTTGTGTCATTGGATTAATATTTAGGTCATTTTCGTCCTTCCTAGGCATATTCTTGTCCAATTAGGGTTTTTAACCAATCTTGTGCATCCAATAGGTGTGTTTGTGTCATTGGATGATCAATTAGGTCATTTTCGTCCTCCCTAGGCTTATTCTTGTCCAATTAGGGTTTTTAACCAATCTTGTGCATCCAATAAGTTCATTTGTGTCATTGGATTAACATTTAGTTCATTTTCGTCCTCCCTAGGCATATTATTGTCCAATTAGGGTTTTTAACCAATCTTGTGCATCCAATAGGTGTGTTTGTGTCATTGGATTAACATTTAGGTCATTTTCGTCCTCCCTAGACATATTCTTGTCCAATTAGGGTTTTTAACCAATCTTGTGCATCCAATAGGTGGGTTTGTGTCATTGGATGATCAATTAAGTTATTTTCATCCTCCCTAGGCTTATTCTTGTCCAATTAGGGTTTTTAACCAATCTTGTGCATCCAATAGGTGTGTTTGTGTCATTGGATGATCAATTAGGTCATTTTCGTCCTCCCTAGGCTTATTCTTGTCCAATTAGGGTTTTTAACCAATCTTGTGCATCCAATAAGTTCATTTGTGTCATTGGATGATAAATTCGGTCACTTTCATCCTCCCTAGGCATATTCTTGTCCAATTAGGGTTTTTAACCAATCTTGTGCATCCAATAGGTGTGTTTGTGTCATTGGATGATCAATTAGGTCATTTTCATCCTCCCTAGGCTTATTCTTGTCCAATTAGAGTTTTTAACCAATCTTGTGCATCCAATAACTTTGTTTGTGTCATTGAATTAATATTTAGGTCATTTTCGTCCTCCCTAGGCATATTCTTGTCCAATTAGGGTTTTTAACCAATCATTGTGCATCCAATAGGTGTGTTTGTGTCATTGGATGATCAATTAGATCATTTTCGCCCTCCCTAGGCTTATTCTTGTCCAATTAGGGTTTTTAACCATTCTTGTGCATCCGATAAGTTCATTTGTGTCATTGGATTAACATTTAGGTCATTTTCGTCCTCCCTAGGCATATTCTTGTCCAATTAGGGTTTTTAACCAATCTTGTGCTTCCAATAGGTGTGTTTGTGTCATTGGATGATCAATTAGGTCATTTTCGTCCTCCCTAGGCTTATTCTTGTCCAATTAGGGTTTTTAACCAATCTTGTGCATCCAATAACTTTTTTTGTGTCATTTAATTAAGATTTAGGTCATTTTCGTCCTCCCTAGGCATATTCTTGTCCAATTAGGGTTTTTAACCAATCTTGTGCATCCAATAACTTTGTTTGTGTCATTGAATTAATATTTAGGTCATTTTCGTCCTCCCTAGGCATATTCTTGTCCAATTAGGGTTTTTAACCAATCATTGTGCATCCAATAGGTGTGTTTGTGTCATTGGATGATCAATTAGGTCATTTTCGCCCTCCCTAGGCTTATTCTTGTCCAATTAGGGTTTTTAACCAATCTTGTGCATCCAATATTAACACTTAGGTCATTTTCGTCCTCCCTAAGCATATTCTTGTCCAATTAGGGTTTTTAACCAATCTTGTGCTTCCAATAGGTGTGTTTGTGTCATTGGATGATCAATTAGGTCATTTTCGTCCTCCCTAGGCTTATTCTTGTCCAATTAGGGTTTTTAACCAATCTTGTGCATCCAATAACTTTGTTTGTGTCATTGAATTAGTATTTAGGTCATTTTCCTCCTCCCTAGGCATTTCCTTGTCCAATTAGGGTTTTTAACCAATCTTGTGCATCCAATAGGTGTGTTTGTGTCATTGGATGATCAATTAGGTCATTTTCGTCCTCCCTAGGCTTATTCTTGTCCAATTAGGGTTTTTAACCAATCTTGTGCATCCAATAAGTTCATTTTTGTCATTGGATTAACATTTAGGTCATTTTCGTCCTCCGTAGGCATATTCTTGTCCAATTAGGGTTTTTAACCAATCTTGTGCTTCCAATAGGTGTGTTTGTGTCATTGGATGATCAATTAGGTCATTTTCATCCTCCCAAGGCTTATTCTTTACCCAATTAGGGTTTTTAACCAATCTTGTGCATCCAATAAGTTTGTTTATGTCATTGAATTAATATTTAGGTCATTTTCGTCCTCCCTAGGCATATTCTTGTCCAATTAGGGTTTTTAACCAATCTTGTGCATCCAATAGGTGTGTTTGTGTCATTGGATGATCAATTAGGTCATTTTCGTCCTCCCTAGGATTATTCTTGTCAATTAGAGTTTTTAACCAATCTTGTGCATCCAATAACTTTGTTTGTGTCATTGAATTTAAATTTTGGTCATTTTCGTCCTCCCTAGGTATCATCTTGTCCAATTAGGGTTTTTAACCAGTCTTTTGCATCTAATAGGTGTGTTTGTGTCATTGGATGATCAATTAGGTCATTTTCGTCCTTCCTAGGCTTATTCTTGTCCAATTAGGGTTTTTAACCAATCTTGTACATCCAATAACTTTGTTTGTGTCATTGATTTAATATTTAGGTCATTTTCGTTCTCCCTAGGCATATTCTTGTCCAATTAGGGTCTTTAACCAATCTTGTGCATTCAATAGGTGTGTTTGTGTCATTGGATGATCAATTAGGTCATTTTCGTCCTCCCTAGGCTTATTCTTGTCCAAGTAGGGTTTTTAACCAATCTTGTGCATCCAATAGGTGTGTTTGTGTCATTGGATGATCAATTAGGTCATTTTCGTCCTCCCTAGGCATATTCTTGTCCAATTAGGGTTCTGAACGAATCTTGTGCATCCAATAGGTGTGTTTGTGTCATTGGATGATCAATTAGGTCATTTTCGTCCTCCCTAGGCTTATTCTTGTCCAATTAGGGTTTTTAACCAATCTTGTGCATCCAATAAGTTCATTTGTGTCATTGGATTAAC
>JBBPBR010001663.1:0-22293 GCA_037974775.1 Cicer pinnatifidum
ATGCACAAGATTGGTTAAAAACCCTAATTGGACAAGAATATGCCTAAGGGAGGACGAAAATGACCTAAATGTTAATCCAATGACACAAATGAACTTATTGGATGCACAAGATTGGTTAAAAACCCTAATTGGACAAGAATAAGCCTAGGGAGGACGAAAATAACCTAATTGATCATCCAATGACACAAACACACCTATTGGATGCACAAGATTCGTTCAGAACCCTAATTGGACAAGAATATGCCTAGGGAGGACGAAAATGACCTAATTGATCATCCAATGACACAAACACACCTATTCGGTGCACAAGATTGGTTAAAAACCCTACTTGGACAAGAATAAGCCTAGGGAGGACGAAAATGACCTAATTGATCATCCAATGACACAAACACACCTATTGAATGCACAAGATTGGTTAAAAACCCTAATTGGTCAAGAATATGCCTAGGGAGGACGAAAATGACCTAATTGATCATCCAATGACACAAACACACCTATTGGATGCACAAGATTGGTTAAAAACCCTAATTGGACAAGAATAAGCCTAGGCAGGACGAATATGACCTAATTGATCATCCAATGACACAAACACACCTATTGGATGCACAAGATTCGTTAGAAACCCTAATTGGACAAGAATATGCCTTGGGAGGACGAAAATGAACTAATTGATCATCCAATGACACAAACACACCTATTGGATGCACAAGATTGGTTAAAAACCCTAATTGGACAAGAATATGCCTAGGGAGGACGAAAATGACCTAAATATTAATTCAATGAAACAAACAAACTTATTGGATGCACAAGATTGGTTAAAAACCCTAATTGGACAAGAATATGCCTAGGGAGGACGAAAATGACCTAATTGATCATCCAATGACACGAACACACCTATTGGATGCACAAAATTGGTTAAAAACCCTAATTGGACAAGAATAAGCCTAGGGAGGACGAAAATAACCAAAATTGATCATCCAATGACACAAACAAACCTATTGGATGCACAAGATTGGTTAAAAACCCTAATTGGACAAGAATATGCCTAGGGAGGACGAAAATGACCTAAATGTTAATCCAATGACACAAATGAACTTATTGGATGCACAAGATTGGTTAAAAACCCTAATTGGACAAGAATAAGCCTAGGGAGGATAAAAATAACCTAATTGATCATCCAATGACACAAACACACCTATTGGATGCACAATATTCGTTCAGAACCCTAATTGGACAAGAATATGCCTAGGGAGGACGAAAATGACCTAATTGATCATCCAATGACACAAACACACCTATTGGATGCCCAGGATTGGTTAAAAACCCTACTTGGACAAGAACAAGCCAAGGGAGGACGAAAATGACCTAATTGATCATCCAATGACACAAACACACCTATTGGATGCACAAGATTGGTTAAAAACCCTAATTGGACAAGAATAAGCCTAGGGAGGACGAAAATGACCTAATTGATCATCCAATGACACAAACACACCTATTGGATGCACAAGATTGGTTAAAAACCCTAATTGGACAAGAATATGCCTAGGGAGGACGAAAATGACCTAAATATTAATTCAATGACACAATCAAAGTTATGGGATGCACAAGATTGGTTAAAAACCCTAATTGGACAAGAATAAGCCGAGGGAGGACGAAAATGACCTAATTGATCATCCAATGACACAAACACACCTATTGGATGCACAAGATTGGTTAAAAACCCTAATTGGACAAGAATAAGCCTAGGGAGGACGAAAATGACCAAATTGATCATCCATTGCGACAAACACACCTATTGGATGCACAAGATTGGTTAAAAACCCTAATTGGACAAGAATATGCCTAGGGAGGACGAAAATGACCTAAATGTTAATCCAATGACACAAATGAACTTATTGGATGCACAAGATTGGTTAAAAACCCTAATTGGACAAGAAAAAGCCTAGGGAGGACGAAAATGACCTAATTGATCATCCAATGACAAAAACACGCCTATTGGATGCACAAGATTGGTTAAAAACCCTAATTGGACAAGAATAAGCCTAGGGAGGACGAAAATGACCTAATTGATCATCCATTGCCACAAACACACCTATTAGATGCACAAGATTGGTTAAAAACATTAATTGGACAAGAATATGCCTAGGGAGGATGAAATTGACCTAATTGATCATCCAATGACATAAACACACCTATTGGATGCACAAGATTGGTTAAAAACCCTAATTGGACAAGAATATGCCTAGGGAGGACGAAAATGACCTAAATGTTAATCCAATGACACAAATGAACTTATTGGATGCACAAGATTGGTTAAAAACCCTAATTGGACAAGAATAAGCCTAGGGAGGACGAAAATAACCTAATTGATCATCCAATGACACAAACACACCTACTGGATGCACAAGATTGGTATAAAAACCCTAATTGGACAAGAATAAGCCTAGGGAGGACGAAAATGACCTAATTGATCATCCATTGCCACAAACACACCAATTGGATGCACAAGATTGGTTAAAAACACTAATTGGACAAGAATATGCCTAGGGAGGACGAAAATGACCTAAATATTAATTCAATGACACAACTCAACTTATTGGATGCACAAGATTGGTTAAAAACCCTAATTGGACAAGAATATGCCTAGGGAGGACGAAAATGACCTAAATGTTAATCCAATGACACAAATGAACTTATTGGATGCACAAGATTGGTTAAAAACCCTAATTGGACAAGAATAAGCCTAGGGAGGACGAAAATGACCTTAATGTTCATCCAATGACACAAATGAACTTATTGGATGCACAAGATTGGTTAAAAACCCTAATTGGACAAGAATATGCCTAGGGAGGACGAAAATGACCTAAATGTTAATCCAATGACACAAATGAACTTATTGGATGCACAAGATTGGTTAAAAACCCTAATTGGACAAGAATAAGCCTAGGGAGGACGAAAATGACCTAAATGTTAATCCAATGACACAGCTCAACTTATTGGATGCACAAGATTGGTTAAAAACCCTAATTGGACAAGAATAAGCCTATGGAGGACGAAAATGACCCAAATGTTAATCCAATGACACAACTCAACTTATTGGATGCACAAGATTGGTTAAAAACCCTAATTTGACAAGAATATGCCTAGGGAGGACGAAAAAGACCTAATTGATCGTCCAATGACACAAACACACCTATTGGATGCACAAGATTGGTTAAAAACCCTAATTGGACAAGAATAAGCCTAGGGAGGACGAAAATGACCTAATTGATCATCCAATGACACAAACACACCTATTGGATGCACAAGATTGGTTAAAAACCCTAATTGGACAAGAATAAGCCTAGGGAGGACGAAAATGACCTAATTGATCATCCATTGCCACAAACACACCTATTGGATGTACAAGATTGGTTAAAAACCCTAATTGGACAAGAATATGCATAAGGAGGACAAAAATGACCTAATTGGTCATCCAATGACACAAACACACCTATTGGATGCACAAGATTGGTTAAAAACCCTAATTGGACAAGAATATGCCTAGGGAGGACGAAAATGACCTAATTGATCATCCAATGACACAAACACACCTATTGGATGCACAAGATTGGTTAAAAACCCTAATTGGACAAGAATATGCCTAGGGAGGACGAAAATGACCTAAATATTAATTCAATGACACAAACAAACGTATCGGATGCACAAGATTGGTTAAAAACCCTAATTGGACAAGAATATGCCTAGGGAGGACGAAAATGACCTAATTGATCATCCAATGACACAAACACACCTATTGGATGCACAAGATTGGTTAAAAACCCTAATTGGACAAGAATATGCCTAGGGAGGACGAAAATGACTTAAATATTAATTCAATGACACAAACAAAGTTATTGGATGCACAAGATTGGTTAAAAACCCTAATTTGACAAGAATAAGTCTAGGGAGGACGAAAATGACCTAATTGCTCATCCAATGACACAAACACACCTATTGGATGCACAAGATTGGTTAAAAACCCTAATTGGATAAGAAGATGCCTAGGGAGGACGAAAATGACCTAATTGATCATCCAATGACACAAACACATCTATTGGATGCACAAGATTGGTTAAAAACCCTAATTGGACAAGAATATGCCTAGGGAGGACGAAAATGACCTAATTGATCATCCAATGACACAAACACACCTATTGGATGCACAAGATTGGTTAAAAACCCTAATTGGACAAGAATATGCCTAGGGAGGACGAAAATGACCTAAATATTAATTCAATGACACAAACAAAGTTATTGGATGCACAAGATTGGTTAAAAACCCTAATTGGACAAGAATAAGCATAGAAAGGACGAAAATGACCTAATTGATCATCCAATGACACAAATGAACTTATTGGATGCACAAGATTGGTTAAAAACCCTAATTGGACAAGAATAAGCATAGAAAGGACGAAAATGACCTAATTGATCATCCAATGACACAAACACACCTATTGGATGCACAAGATTGGTTAAAAATCCTAATTGGACAAGAATATGCCTAGGGTGGACGAAAATGACCTAAATGTTAATCCATTGACACAAATGAACTTATTGGTTGCACAAGATTGGTTAAAAACCCTAATTGGACAAGAATAAGCCTAGGATGGACGAAAATGACCTAATTGATCATCCAATGACACAAACACACCTATTGAATGCACAAGATTGGTTAAAAACCCTAATTGGACAAGAATATGCCTAGGGAGGACGAAAATGACCTAATTGATCATCCAATGACACAAACACACCTATTGGATGCACAAGATTGGTTAAAAACCCTAGTTGAACAAGAATATGCCTAGGGAGGACGAAAATGACCTAATTGATCATCCAATGACACAAATGAACTTATTGGATGCACAAGATTTGTTAAAAACCCTAATTGGACAAGAATAAGCCTAGGGAGGACGAAAATGACCTAATTGATCATCCAATGACACAAACACACCTATTGGATGCACAAGATTGGTTAAAAACCCTAATTGGACAAGAATATGCCTAGGGAGGACGAAAATGACCTTAATATTAATTCAATGACACAAACAAAGTTATTGGATGCACAAGATTGGTAAAAAACCCTAATTGGACAAGAATAAGTCTAGGGAGGACGTAAATGATCTAATTGATCATCCAATGACACAAACACACCTATTGGATGCACAAGATTGCTTAAAAACCTTAATTGGACAAGAATAAGCCTAGGGAGGACGAAAATGACCTAATTGATCATCCAATGACACAAACACACCTATTGGATGCACAAGATTGGTTAAAAACCCTAATTGGACAAGAATAAGCCTAGGGAGGACGAAAATGACCTAAATATTAATTCAATGACACAAACAAAGTTATTGAATGCACAAGATTGGTTAAAAACCCTAATTGGACAAGAATAAGCCTAGGGATGACGAAAATGACCTAATTGATCATCCAGTGACACAAACACACCTATTAGATGCACAAGATTGGTTTAAAACCCTAGTTGGACAAGAATATGCCTAGTGAGGACGAAAATGACCTAATTGATCATCCAATGACACAAATGAACTTATTGGATGCACAAGATTGGTTAAAAACCCTAATTGGACAAGAATAAGCCTAGGGAGGACGAAAATGACCTAATTGATCATCCAATGACACAAACACACCTATTGGATGCACAAGATTGGTTAAAAAACCTAATTGGACAAGAATATGCCTAGGGAGGACGAAAATGACCTAATTGATCATCGAATGACACAAACACACCTATTGGATGCAAAAGTTTGGTTAAAAACCCTAATTGGACAAGAATATGCCTAGGGAGGACGAATATGACCTAAATGTTAATCCAATAACACAAATGAAGTTATTGGATGCACAAGATTGGTTAAAAACCCTAATTCAACAAGAATAAGCCTAGGGAGAACGAAAATTACCTAATTGATCATCCAATGACACAAACACACCTATTGGAAGCACAAGATTGGTTAAGAACCCTAATTGGACAAGAATATGTCTAGGGAGGACGAAAATGACCTAATTGTTAATCCAATGACACAAATGAACTTATTGGATGCACAAGATTGGTTAAAAACCCTAATTGGACAAGAATAAGCCTAGGGAGGACGAAAATGACCTAATTGATCATCCAATGACACAAACACACCTATTGGATGCACAAGATTGGTTAAAAACCCTAATTGGACTAGAATATGCCTTGGGAGGACGAAAATGACCTAAATATTAATTCAATGACATAAACAAAGTTATTCGATGCACAAGATTGGTTAAAAACCCTAATTGGACATGAATAAGCCTTGGGAGGACGAAAATGACCTAATTGATCATCCAATGACACAAACACACCTATTGGATGCACAACATTGGTTAAAAACCCTAATTGGACAAGAATAAGCCTAGGGAGGACGAAAATGACCTAATTGATCATCCAATGACACAAACACACCTATTGGATGCACAAGATTGGTTAAAAACCCTAATTGGACAAGAATAAGCCTAGGGAGGACGAAAATGACCTAATTGATCATCCAATGACACAAACACACCTATTGGATGCACAAGATTGGTTTAAAACCCTAGTTGGACAAGAATATGCCTAGTAAGGACGAAAATGACCTAATTGATCATCCAATGACACAAATGAACTTATTGGATGCACAAGATTGGTTAAAAACCCTAATTGGACAAGAATAAGCCTAGGGAGGACGAAAATGACCTAATTGATCATCCAATGACACAAACACACCTATTGGATGCACAAGATTGGTTAAAAACCCTAATTGGACAAGAATAAGCCTAGGGAGGACGAAAATGACCTAATTGATCATCCAATGACACAAACACACCTATTGGATGCACAAGATTTGTTTAAAACCCTAGTTGGACAAGATTATGCCTAGGAAGGACGAAAATGACCTAATTGATCATCCAATGACACAAATGAACTTATTGGATGCACAAGATTGGTTAAAAACCCTAATTGGACAAGAATAAGCCTAGGGAGGACGAAAATGACCTAATTGATCATCCAATGACACAAACACACCTATTGGATGCACAAGATTGGTTAAAAACCCTAATTGGACAAGAATAAGCCTAGGGAGGACGAAAATGACCTAATTGATCATCCAATGACACAAACACACCTATTGGATGCACAAGATTGGTTAAAAACCCTAATTGGACAAGAATATGCCCAAGGAGGACGAAAATGACCTAAATATTAATTCAATGAAACAAACAAACTTATTGGATGCACAAGATAGATTAAAAACCCTAATTGGACAAGAATATGCATAGGGAGGACGAAAATGACCTAATTGATCATCCAATGACACAAACACACCTATTGGATGCACAAGATTGGTTAAAAACCCTAATTGGACAAGAAAAAGCCTAGGGAGGACGAAAATGACCTAATTGATCATCCAATGACACAAACACACCTATTGGATGCACAAGATTGGTTAAAAACCCTAATTGGACAAGAGTATGCCTAGGGAGGACGAAAATGACCTAAATATTAATTCAATGACACAAACAAAGTTATTGGATGCACAAGATTGGTTAAAAACCCTAATTGGACAAGAATAAGCCTAGGGAGGACGAAAATGACCTAATTGATCATCCAATGACACAAACACACCTATTGGATGCACAAGATTGGTTAAAAACCCTAATTGGACAAGAATATGCCTAGGGAGGACGAAAATGACCTAATTGATCATCCAATGACACAAACACACCTATTGGATGCACAAGATTGGTTAAAAACCCAAATTGGACAAGAATATGCCTAGGGAGCACGAATATGACCTAAATGTTAATCCAATAACACAAATGAACATATTGGATGCATAAGATTGGTTAAAAACCCTAATTGGACAAGAATAAGCCTAGGGAGAACGAAAATGACCTAATTGATCATCCAATGACACAAACACACCTATTGGATGCACAAGATTGGTTAAAAACCCTAATTGGACAAGAATATGCCTAGGGAGGACGAAAATGACCTAAATATTAATTCAATGAAACAAACAAACTTATTGGATGCACAAGATTGGTTAAAAACCCTAATTGGACAAGAATAAGCCTAGGGAGGACGAAAATGACCTAATTGATCATCAAATGACACAAACACAACTATTGGATGCACAAGGTTGGTTAAAAACCCTAATTGGACAAGAATATGCCTAGGGAGTACGAAAATGACCTAAATGTTAATTCAAGGACAAAAACAAAGTTATTGGATGCACAAGATTGGTTATAAACCCTAATTGGACAAGAATAAGCCTAGGGAGGACGAAAATGACCTAGTTGATCATCCAATGACACAAACAAAGTTATTGGATGCACAAGATTGGTTAAAAACCCTAATTGGACAAGAATATGCCTAGGGAGGACGAAAATGACCTAAATATTAATTCAATGAAACAAACAAACTTATTGTATGCACAAGATTGGTTAAAAACCCTAATTGGACAAGTATATGCCTAGGGAGGACGAAAATAACCTAATTGATCATCCAATGAAACAAACACACCTATTGGATGCACAAGATTGGTTAAAAACCCTAATTGGACAAGAATAAGCCTAGGGAGGACGAAAATGACCTAATTGATCATCCAATGACACAAACACACCTATTGGATGCACAAGATTGGTTAAAAACCCTAATTGGACAAGAATATGCCTAGGGAGGATGAAAATGACCTAAATGATCATCCAATGACACAAACACACCTATTGGATGCACAAGATTGGTTAAAAACCCTAATTGGACAAGAATATGCCTAGGGAGGACGAATATGATCTAAATGTTAATCCAATAACACAAATGAACTTATTGGATGCACAAGATTGGTTAAAAACCCTAATTGGACAAGAATAAGCCTAGGGAGAACGAAAATGACCTAATTGATCATCCAATGACACAAACACACCTACTGGATGCACAAGATTGGTTAAAAACCCTAATTGGACAAGAATAAGCCTAGGGAGGACGAAAATGACCTAATTGATCATCCAATGACACAAATGAACTTATTGGATGCACAAGATTGGTTAAAAACCCTAATTGGACAAGAATAAGCCTAGGGAGGACGAAAATGACCTAATTGATCATCCAATGACACAAACACACCTATTGGATGCACAAGATTGGTTAAAAACCGTAATTGGACAAGAATATGCCTAGGGAGGACGAAAATGACCTAATTGATCATCGAATGACACAAACACACCTATTGGATGCAAAAGTTTGGTTAAAAACCCTAATTGGACAAGAATATGCCTAGGGAGGACGAATATGACCTAAATGTTAATCCAATAACACAAATGAACTTATTGGATGCACAAGATTGGTTAAAAACCCTAATTCGACAAGAATAAGCCTAGGGAGAACGAAAATGACCTAATTGATCATCCAATGACACAAACACACCTATTGGAAGCACAAGATTGGTTAAGAACCCTAATTGGACAAGAATAAGCCTAGGGAGGACGAAAATGACCTAATTGATCATCCAATGACACAAATGAACTTATTGGATGCACAAGATTGGTTAAAAACCATAATTGGACAAGAATAAGCCTAGGGAGGACGAAAATGACCTAATTGATCATCCAATGACACAAACACACCTATTGGATGCACAAGATTGGTTTAAAACACTAGTTGGACAAGAATATGCCTAGGGAGGACGAAAATGACCTAATTGATCATCCAATGACACAAACACACCTATTGGATGCACAAGATTGGTTAAAAACCCTAATTGGACAAGAATATGCCTAGGGAGGACGAAAATGACCTAAATATTAATTCAATGACACAAACAAAGTTATTGGATGCACAAGACTGGTTAAAAACCCTAATTGGAAAAGAATAAGCCTAGGGAGGACGAAAATGACCTAATTGATCATCCAATGACACAAACACACCTATTGGATGCATAAGATTGGTTAAAAACCCTAATTGGACAAGAATATGCCTAGGGAGGACGAAAATGACCTAATTGATCATCGAATGACACAAACACACCTATTGGATGCAAAAGTTTGGTTAAAAACCCTAATTGGACAAGAATATGCCTAGGGAGAACGAATATGACCTAAATGTTAATCCAATAACACAAATGAACTTATTGGATGCACAAGATTGGTTAAAAACCCTAATTCGACAAGAATAAGCCTAGGGAGGACGAAAATGACCTAATTGATCATCCAATGACACAAACACACCTATTGGATGCACAAGATTGGTTAAAAACCCTAATTGGACAAGAATAAGCCTAGGGAGGACGAAAATGACCTAATTGATCATCCAATGACACAAACACACCAATTGGATGCACAAGATTGGTTAAAAACCCTAGTTGGACAAGAACATGCCTAGGGAGGACGAAAATGACCAAAATATTAATTCAATGACACAAACAAAGTTATTGGATGCACAAGATTGGTTAAAAACCCTAATTGGACAAGAATAAGCCTAGGGAGGACGAAAATGACCTAATTGATCATCCAATGACACAAACACACCTATTGGATGCACAAGATTGGTTAAAAACCCTAATTGGACAAGAATAAGCCTAGGGAGGACGAAAATGACCTAATTGATCATCCAATGACACAAACACACCTATTGGATGCACAAGATTGGTTAAAAACCCTAATTGGACAAGAATAAGCCTAGGGAGGACGAAAATGACCTAATTGATCATCCAATGACACAAACACATCTATTGGAAGCACAAGATTGGTTAGAAACCCTAGTTGGACAAGAATATGCCTAGGGAGGACGAAAATGACCTAATTGATCATCCAATGACACAAATGAACTTATTGGATGCACAAGATTGCTTAAAAACCCTAATTGGACAAAAATAAGCATAGAAAGGACGAAAATGACCTAATTGATCATCCAATGACACAAACACACCTATTGGATGCACAAGATTGGTTAAAAACCCTAATTGGACAAGAATAAGCCTAGGGAGGACGAAAATGACCTAATTGATCATCCAATGACACAAACACACCTATTGGATGCACAAGATTGGTTAAAAACCCTAATTGGACAAGAATAAGCCTAGGGAGGACGAAAATGACCTAATTGATCATCCAATGACACAAACACACCTATTGGATGCACAAGATTGGTTAAAAACCCTAATTGGACAAGAATAAGCCTAGGGAGGACGAAAATGACCTAATTGATCATCCAATGACAGAAACACACCGATTGGATTCACAAGATTGGTTAAAAACCCTAATTCGACAAGAATATGCCTAAGGAGGACGAAAATGACCTAAATATTAATTCAATGACACAAACAAAGTTATTGGATGCACAAGATTGGTTAAAAACCCTAATTGGACAAGAATAAGCCTTGGGATGATGAAAATGACCTAATTGATCATCCAATGACACAAACACACCTATTGGATGCACAAGATTGGTTAAAAACCCTAATTGGACAAGAATAAGCCTAGGGAGGACGAAAATGACCTAATTGATCATCCAATGACACAAACACACCTATTGGATGCACAAGATTGGTTAAAAACCCTAATTGGACAAGAATAAGCCTAGGGAGGACGAAAATGACCTAATTGATCATCCAATGACACAAACACACCTATTGGATGCACAAGATTGGTTAAAAACCCTAATTGGACAAGAATAAGCCTAGGGAGGACAACAATGACCTAATTGATCATCCAATGACACAAACACACCTATTGGATGCACAAGAATGGTTAAAAACCCTAATTGGACAAGAATAAGCCTAGGGAGGACGAAAATGACCTAATTGATCATCCAATGACACAAACACACCTATTGGATGCACAAGATTGGTTAAAAACCCTAATTGGACAAGAATAAGCCTAGGGAGGACGAAAATGACCTAATTGATCATCCAATGACACAAACACACCTATTGGATGCACAAGATTGGTTAAAAACCCTAATTGGACAAGAATATGCCTAGGGAGGACGAAAATGACCTAAATGTTAATCCAATGACACAACTCAACTTATTGGATGCACAAGATTGGTTAAAAACCTTTATTGGGCAAGAATAAGCCTAGGGAGGACGAAAATGACCTAATTGATCATCCAATGACACAAACACACCTATTAGATGCACAAGATTGATTAAAAACCCTAATTGCACAAGAATAAGCCAAGGGAGGACGAAAATGACCTAATTGATTATCCAATGACACAAACACACCTATTGGATGCACAAGATTGGTTAAAAACCCTAATTGGACAAGAATAAGCCTAGGGAGGACGAAAATGACCTAATTGATCATCCAATGACACAAACACACCTATTGGATGCACAAGATTGGTTAAAAACCCTAATTGGACAAGAATATGCCTAGGGAGGACGAAAATGACCTAATTGATCATCCAATGACACAAACACACCTATTGGATGCACAAGATTGGTTAAAAACCCTAATTGGACAAGAATAAGCCTAGGGAGGACGAAAATAACCTAATTGATCATCCAATGACACAAACACACCTATTGGATGCACAAGATTCGTTCAGAACCCTAATTGGACAAGAATATGCCTAGGGAGGACGAAAATGACCTAATTGATCATCCAATGACACAAACACACCTATTGGATGCACAAGATTGGTTAAAAACCCTACTTGGACAAGAATAAGCCTAGGGAGGACGAAAATGACCTAATTGATCATCCAATGACACAAACACACCTATTGAATGCACAAGATTGGTTAAAGACCCTAATTGGACAAGGATATGCCTAGGGAGGACGAAAATGACCTAAATATTAAATCAATGACACAAACAAAGTTATTGGATGCACAAGATTGGTTAAAAACTCTAATTGACAAGAATAATCCTAGGGAGGACGAAAATGACCTAATTGATCATCCAATGACACAAACACACCTATTGGATGCACAAGATTGGTTAAAAACCCTAATTGGACAAGAATATGCCTAGGGAGGACGAAAATGACCTAAATATTAATTCAATGACCTAAACAAACTTATTGGATGCACAAGATTGGTTAAAAACCCTAATTGGACAAGAATAAGCCTAGGGAGCACGAAAATGACCTAATTGATCATCCAATGACACAAACACACCTATTGGAAGCACAAGATTGGTTAAAAACCCTAATTGGACAAGAATATGCCTAGGGAGGATGAAAATGACCTAAATGTGAATCCAATGACACAAATGAACTTATTGGATGCACAAGATTGATTAAAAACCCTAATTGGACAAGAATAAGCCTAGGGAGGACGAAAATGACCTAATTGATCATCCAATGACACAAACACACCTATTGGATGCACAAGATTGGTTAAAAACCCTAATTGGACCAGAATATACCTAGGGAGGACGAAAATGACCTAAATATTAATTCAATGACATAAACAAACTTATTGGATGCACAAGATTGGTTAAAAACCCTAATTGGACAAGAATAAGCCTAGGGAGGACGAAAATGACCTAATTGATCATCCAAAGACACAAACACATCTATTGGATGCACAAGATTGGTTAAAAACCCTAGTTGGACAAGAATATACCTAGGGAGGACGAAAATGACCTAATTGATCATCCAATAACACAAATGAACTTATTGGATGCACAAGATTGGTTAAAAACCCTAATTGGACAAGAATAAGCCTAGGAAGGACGAAAGTGACCTAATTGATCATCCAATGACACAAACACACCTATTGGATGCAAAAGATTGGTTAAAAACCCTAATTGGACAAGATGATACCTAGGGAGGACGAAAATGACCTAAATATTAATTCAATGACACAAACACACCTATTGGATGCACAAGATTCGTTCAAAACCATAATTGGACAAGAATATGCCTAGGGAGGACCAAAATGACCTAAATGATCATCCAATGACACAAACACACCTATTGGATGCACAAGATTGGTTAAAAACCCTACTTGGACAAGAATAAGCCTAGGGAGGACGAAAATGACCTAATTGATCATCCAATGACACAAACACACCTATTGAATGCACAAGATTGGTTAAAAACCCTAATTGGACAAGAATATGCCTAGGGAGGACGAAAATGACCTAATTGATCATCCAATGACACAAACACACCTATTGGATGCACAAGATTGGTTAAAATCCCTAATTGGACCAGAATATGCCTAGGGAGGACGAAAATGACCTAAATGTTAACCCAATGACACAAATGAACTTATTGGATGGACAAGATTGATTAAAAACCCTAATTGGACAAGAATAAGCCTAGGGAGGACGAAAATGACCTAATTGATCATCCAATGACACAAACACACCTATTGGATGCACAAAATTGGTTAAAAACCCTAATTGGACAAGAATATGCCTAGGGAGGAGGAAAATGACCTAAATATTAATTCAATGACACAAACAAAGTTATTGGATGCACAAGATTGGTTAAAAACCCTAATTGGACAAGAATAAGCCTAGGGAGGACGAAAATGACCTAATTGATCATCCCATGACACAAACACACCTATTGGAAGCACAAATTGGTTAAAAACCCTAATTGGACAAGAATATGCCTAGGGAGGACGAAAATGACCTAAATGTTAATCCAATGCAACAAATGAACTTATTGGATGCACAAGATTGATTAAAAACCCTAATTGGACAAGAATAAGCCTAGGCAGGACGAAAATGACCTAATAGATCATCCAATGACCCAAACACACCTATTATATGCACAAGATTGGTTAAATACCCTAATTGGACCAGAATATGCCTAGGGAGGACGAAAATGACCTAAATATTAATTCAATGACATAAACAAACTTATTGGATGCACAAGATTGGTTAAAAACCCTAATTGGACAAGAATAAGCCTAGGGAGGACGAAAATGACCTAATTGATCATCCAATGACACAAACACACCTATTGGATGCACAAGATTGGTTAAAAACCCTAATTGGACAAGAATAAGCCTAGGGAGGACGAAAATGACCTAATTGATCATCCAAAGACACAAACACATCTATTGGATGCACAAGATTGGTTTAAAACCCTAGTTGGACAAGAATATACCTATGGAGGACGAAAATGACCTAATTGATCATCCAATGACACAAATGAACTTATTGGATGCACAAGATTGGTTAAAAACCCTAATTGGACAAGAATAAGCCTAGGGAGGACGAAAATGACCTAATTGATCATCCAATGACACAAACACACCTATTGGATGCACAAGATTGGTTAAAAACCCTAATTGGACAAGAATATGCCTAGGGAGGACAAAAATGACCTAAATGTTAATCAAATGACACAAATGAACTTATTGGATGCACAAGACTGGTTAAAAACCCTAATTGGACAAGAATAAGCCTTGGGAGGACGAAAATGACCTAATTGATCATCCAATGACACAAACACCTATTGGATGCCCAAGACTGGTTAAAAACCCTAATTGGACAAGGATATGCCTAAGAAGGACGAAAATGACCTAATTGATCAACCAATGACACAAACACACCTATTGGATGCACAAGATTGGTTAAAAACCCTTATTGGACAAGAATAAGCCTAGGGATGACGAAAATGATCTAATTGATTATCCAATGACATAAACACACCTATTGGATGCACAAGATTGGTTAAAAACCCTAATTGGACAAGAATATGCCTAGGGAGGACGAAAATGACCTAAATATTAATTCAATGACACAAACACACCTATTGGATGCACAAGATTGGTTAAAAACCCTAATTGGACAAGAATATGCCTAGGGAGGACGAAAATGACCTAAATGTTAATCCAATGACACAAATGAACTTATTGGATGCACAAGATTGATTAAAAACCCTAATTAGACAAGAATAAGCCTAGGGAGGACGAAAATGACCTAATTGATCATCCAATGACAAAAACACACCTATTGGATGCACAAGATTGGTTAAAAACCCTAATTGGACCAGAATATCCCTAGGGAGGACGAAAATGACCTAAATATTAATTCAATGACATAAACAAACTTATTGAATGCACAAGATTGGTTAAAAACCCTAATTGGACAAGAATAAGCGTAGGGAGGACGAAAATGACCTAATTGATCATCCAATGACACAAACACACCTATTGGAAGCACAAGATTGGTTAAAAACCCTAATTGGACAAGAATATGCCTAGGGAGGACGAAAATGATCCAAATGTTATTCCAATGACCCAAATGAACTTATTGGATGCACAAGATTGATTAAAAATCCTAAATTGACAAGAATAAGCCTAGGGAGGACGAAAATGACCTAATTGATCATCCAATGACACAAACACACCTATTGGATGCACAAAATTGTTTAAAAACCCTAATTGGACAAGAATATGCCTAGGGAGGAGGAAAATGACCTAAATATTAATTCAATGACACAAACAAAGTTTTTGGATGCACAAGATTGGTTAAAAACCCTAATTGGACAAGAATAAGCCTAGGGAGGACGAAAATGACCTAATTGATCATCCAATGACACAAACACACCTATTGGAGGCACAAGATTGGCTAAAAACCCTAATTGGACAAGAATATGCCTAGGGAGGACGAAGATGACCTAAATATTAATTCAATGACACAAACAAACTTATTGGAGGCACAAGATTGGTTAAAAACCCTAATTGGACAAGAATAAGCCTAGGGAGGACGAAAATGACCTAATTGATCATCCAAAGACACAAACACATCTATTGGATGCACAAGATTGGTTTAAAACCCTAGTTGGACAAGAATATACCTAGGGAGGATGAAAATGACCTAATTGATCATCCAATGACACAAATGAACTTATTGGATGCACAAGATTGGTTAAAAACCCTAATTGGACAAGAATAAGCCTAGGGAGGACGAAAATGACCTAATTGATCATCCAATGACACAAACACACCTATTGGAAGCACAAGATTGGTTAAAAACCCTAATTGGACAAGAATATGCCTAAGGAGGACGAAAATGACCTAAATGTTAATCCAATGACACAAATGAACTTATTGGATGCACAAGATTGATTAAAAACCCTAATTGGACAAGAATAAGCCTTGGGAGGACGAAAATGACCTAATTGATCATCCAATGACACAAACACCTATTGGATGCCCAAGACTGGTTAAAAACCCTAATTGGACAAGAATATGCCTAGGAAGGACGAAAATGACCTAATTGATCAACCAATGACACAAACACACCTATTGGATGCACAAGATTAGTTAAAAACCCTTATTGGACAAGAATAAGCCTAGGGAGGACGAAAATGACCTAATTGATTATCCAATGACACAAACACACCTATTGAATGCACAAGATTGGTTAAAAACCCTAATTGGACAAGAATATGCCTAGGGAGGACGAAAATGACCTAAATATTAAATCAATGACACAAACAAAGTTATTGGATGCACAAGATTGGTTAAAAACCCTAATTGGACAAGAATAAGCCTAGGAAGGACGAAAATGACCTAATTGATCATCCAATGACACAAACACACCTATTGGATGCAAAAGATTGGTTAAAAACCCTAATTTGACATGATGATACCTAGGGAGGACGAAAATGACCTAAATATTAATTCAATGACACAAACAAAGTTATTGGATGCACAAGATTGGTTAAAAACTGTAATTGGACAAGAATAGTCCTAGGGAGGAAGAAAATGACCTAATTTATCATCCAATGACACAAACACACCAATTGGATGCACAAGATTGGTTAAAAACCCTAATTGGGCAAGAATATGCCTAGGGAGGACGAAAATGACCTAAATATTAATTCAATGACATAAACAAACTTATTGGATGCACAAGATTGGTTAAAAACCCTAATTGGACAAGAATAAGCCTAGGGAGGACGAAAATGACCTAATTGATCATCCAACAACACAAACACATCTATTGGAAGCACAAGATTGGTTAAAAATTCTAATTGGACAAGAATATGCCTAGGGAGGATGAAAATGACCTAAATGTTAATCCAATGACACAAATGAACTTATTGGATGCACAAGATTGATTAAAAACCCTAATTGGACAAGAATAAGCCTAGGGAGGACGAAAATGACCTAATTGATCATCCAATGACACAAACACACCTATTGGATGCACAAGATTGGTTAAAAACCCTAATTGGACAAGAATAAGCCTAGGGAGGACGAAAATGACCTAATTGATCATCCAAAGACACAAACACATCTCTTGGATGCACAAGATTGGTTAAAAACCCTAGTTGGACAAGAATATACCTAGGGAGGACGAAAATGACCTAATTGATCATCCAATGACACAAATGAACTTATTGGATGCACAAGATTGGTTAAAAACCCTAATTGGACAAGAATAAGCCTAGGGAGGACGAAAATGACCTAATTGATCATCCAATGACACAAACAAATCTATTGGATGCACAAGATTGGTTAAAAACCCTAATTGGACAAGAATAAGCCTAGGGAGGACGAAAATGACCTAATTGATCATCCAATGACACAAACACACCTATTGGATGCACAAGATTGGTTAAAAACCCTAATTGGACAAGAATATGCCTAGATAGGACGAAAATGACCTAAATGTTAATCCAATGACACAAATGAACTTATTGGATGATCAAGATTGCTTAAAAACCCTAATTGGACAAGAATAAGCCTAGGGAGGACGAAAATGACCTAATTGATCATCCAATGACACAAACACACCTATTGGATGCACAAGATTGGTTAAAAACCCTAACTGGACAAGAATAAGCCTAGGGAGGAAGAAAATAACTTAATTGACCATCCAATGACACAAACACACCTATTGGATGCACAAGATTGGTTAAAAACCCTAATTGGACAAGAATATGCCTAGGGAGGACGAAAATGACCTAAATGTTAATCCAATGACATAAACAAACTTATTGGATGCACAAGATTGGTTAAAAACCCTAATTGGACAAGAATAAGCCTAGGGAGGACGAAAATGACCTAATTGATCATCCAATGACACAAACACACCTATTGGATGCACAAGATTGGTTAAAAACCCTAATTGGACAAGAATAAGCCTAGGGAGGACGAAAATGACCTAATTGATCATCCAATGACACAAACACACCTATTGGATGCACAAGATTGGTTAAAAACCCTAATTGGACAAGAATATGCCTAGGAAGGACAAAAATGACCTAAATATGAATTCAATGACACAAACAAAGTTATTGGATGCACAAGATTGGTTAAAAACCCTAATTGGAAAGAATAAGCCTAGGGAGGACGAAAATGACCTAATTGATCATCCAATGACACAAACACACCTATTGGATGCAAAAGATTGGTTAAAAACCCTAATTGGACAAGAATAAGCCTAGGGAGGACGAAAATGACCTAAATATTAATTCAATGACACAAACAAACTTATTGGATGCACAAGATTGGTTAAAAACCCTAATTGGACAAGAATAAGCCTATGGAGGACGAAAATGACCTAATTGATCATCCAATGACACAAACACACCTATTGGATGCACAAGATTGGTTAAAAACCCTAATTGGACAAGAAAAAGCCTAGGGAGGACGAAAATGACCTAATTGATCATCCAATGACAAAAACACACCTATTGGATGCACAAGATTGGTTAAAAACCCTAATTGGACAAGAATAAGCCTATGGAGGACGAAAATGACCTAATTGATCATCCAATGACACAAACACACCTATTGGATGCACAAGATTGGTTTAAAACCCTAGTTGGAGAAGAATATGCCAAGGGGGGACGAAAATGACCTAATTGATCATCCAATGACACAAACACACCTATTGGAAGCACAAGATTGGTTAAAAACCCTAATTGGACAAGAATATGCCTAGGGAGGACGAAAATGACCTAAATGTTAATCCAATGAAACAAATGAACTTATTGGATGCACAAGATTTGTTAAAAACCCTAATTGGACAAGAATAAGCCTAGGAAGGACGAAAATGACCTAATTGATCATCCAATGACACAAACACACCTATTGGATGCTCAAGATTGGTTAAAAACCTTAATTGGACAAGAATATGCCTAGGGAGGACGAAAATTACCTAAATATTAATTCAATGACATAAACAAACTTGTTGGATGCACAAGATTGGTTAAAAACCCTAATTGGACAAGAATAAGCCTAGGGAGGACGAAAATGACCTAATTGATCATCCAATGACACAAACACACCTATTGGAAGCACAAGATTGGTTAAAAACCCTAATTGGACAAGAATATGCCTAGGGAGGACGAAAATGACCTAAATGTTAATCCAATGACACAAATTAACTTATTGGATGCACAAGATTGATTAAAAACCCTAATTAGACAAGAATAAGCCTAGGGAGGACGAAAATGACCTAATTGATCATCCAATGACACAAACACACCTATTGGATGCACAAGATTGGTTAAAAACCCTAATTGGACCAGAATATCCCTAGGGAGGACGAAAATGACCTAAATATTAATTCAATGACATAAACAAACTTATTGAATGCACAAGATTGGTTAAAAACCCTAATTGGACAAGAATAAGCGTAGGGAGGACGAAAATGACCTAATTGATCATCCAATGACACAAACACACCTATTGGAAGCACAAGATTGGTTAAAAACCCTAATTGGACAACAATATGCCTAGGGAGGACGAAAATGATCTAAATGTTAATCCAATGACACAAATGAACTTATTGGATGCACAAGATTGATTAAAAACCCTAAATTGACAAGAATAAGCCTAGGGAGGACGAAAATGACCTAATTGATCATCCAATGACACAAACACACCTATTGGATGCACAAAATTGTTTAAAAACCCTAATTGGACAAGAATATGCCTAGGGAGGAGGAAAATGACCTAAATATTAATTCAATGACACAAACAAAGTTATTGGATGCACAAGCTTGGTTAAAAACCCTAATTGGACAAGAATAAGCCTAGGGAGGACGAAAATGACCTAATTGATCATCCAATGACACAAACACACCTATTGGAGGCACAAGATTGGCTAAAAACCCTAATTGGACAAGAATATGCCTAGGGAGGACGAAGATGACCTAAATATTAATTCAATGACACAAACAAACTTATTGGAGGCACAAGATTGGTTAAAAACCCTAATTGGACAAGAATAAGCCTAGGGAGGACGAAAATGACCTAATTGATCATCCAATGACACAAATGAACTTATTGGATGCACAAGATTGGTTAAAAACCCTAATTGGACAAGAATAAGCCTAGGGAGGACGAAAATGACCTAATTGATCATCCAATGACACAAACACACCTATTTGATGCACAAGATTGGTTAAAAACCCTAATTGGACAAGAATATGCCTAGGGAGGACGAAAATGACCTAATTGATCATCGAATGACACAAACACACCTATTGGATGCAAAAGTTTGGTTAAAAACCCTAATTGGACAAGAATATGCCTAGGGAGGACGAATATGACCTAAATGTTAATCCAATAACACAAATGAACTTATTGGATGCACAAGATTGGTTAAAAACCCTAATTCGACAAGAATAAGCCTAGGGAGAATGAAAATGACCTAATTGATCATCCAATGACACAAACACACCTATTGGAAGCACAAGATTGGTTAAGAACCCTAATTGGACAAGAATAAGCCTAGGGAGGACGAAAATGACCTAATTGATCATCCAATGACACAAATGAACTTATTGGATGCACAAGATTGGTTAAAAACCCTAATTGGACAAGAATAAGCCTAGGGAGGACGAAAATGACCTAATTGATCATCCAATGACACAAACACACCTATTGGATGCACAAGATTGGTTAAAAACCCTAATTGGACAAGAATAAGCCTAGGGAGGACGAAAATGACCTAATTGATCATCCAATGACACAAACACACCTATTGGATGCACAAGATTGGTTAAAAACCCTAATTGGATAAGAATATGCCTAAGGAGGACGAAAATGACCTAAATATTAATTCAATGACATAAACAAACTTATTGGATGAACAAAATTGGTTAAAAACCCTAATTGGACAAGAATATGCCTAGGGAGGACGACAATGACCTAATTGATCATCCAATGACACAAACACACCTATTGGATGCACAAAATTGGTTAAAAACCCTAATTGGACAAGAATATGCCTAGGGAGGACGAAAATGACCTAAATATTAGTTCAATGAAACAAACAAACTTAT
>JBBPBR010001664.1:0-28668 GCA_037974775.1 Cicer pinnatifidum
TGTTTGTGTCATTGGATGATCAATTAGGTCATTTTCGTCCTTCCTAGGCATATTCTTGTCCAATTAGGGTTTTTAACCAGTCTTGTGCATCCAATAGGTGTGTTTGTGTCATTGCATGATCAATTAGGTCATTTTCGTCCTCCCAAGGCTTATTCTTGTCCAATTAGGGTTTTTAACCAATCTTGTGCATCCAATAAGTTCATTTGTGTCATTGGATTAACATTTAGGTCATTTTCGTCCTCCCTAGGCATATTCTTTTCCAATTAGGGTTTTTAACCAATCTTGTGCTTCCAATAGGTGTGTTTGTGTCATTGGATGATCAATTAGGTCATTTTCGTCCTCCGTAGGCTTATCCTTGTCCAATTAGGGTTTTTAACCAATCTTGTGCATCCAATAAGTTCATTTGTGTCATTGGATTAACATTTAGGTCATTTTCGTCCTCCCTAGGCATATTCTTGTCTAATTAGCGTTTTTAACCAATCTTGTGCATCCAATAGGTGAGTTTGTGTCATTGGATTAACATTTAGGTCATTTTCGTCCTCCTTAGGCTTATTCTTGTCCAATTAGGGTTTTTAACCAATCTTGTGCATCCAATAAGTTTGTTTGTGTCATTGAATTAATATTTAGGTCATTTTCGTCCTCCCTAGGCATATTCTTGCCCAATTAGGGTTTTTAACCAACCTTGTGCATCGAATAGGTGTGTTTGTGTCATTGGATGATCAATTAGGTAATTTTCGTCCTCCCTAGCCTTATTGTTGTCCAATTAGGGTTTTTAACCAATCTTGTGCATCCAATAACTTTGTTTGTGTCATTGAATTAATATTTAGGTCATTTTCCTCATCCGTAGGCATATTCTTGTCCAATTAGGGTTTTTAACCAATCTTGTGCACCCAATAGGTGTGTTTGTGTCATTGGATGATCAATTAGGTCATTTTCGTCCTCATTAGGCTTATTCTTGTCCAATTAGGGTTTTTAACCAATCTTGTGCATCCAATAAGTTCATTTGTGTCATTGGATTAACATTTAGGTCATTTTCGTCCTCCCTAGGCATATTCTTGTCCAATTAGGGTTTTTAACCAATCTTGTGCTTCCAATAGGTGTGTTTGTGTCATTGGATGATCAATTAGGTCATTTTCTTCCTCCCTAGGCTTATTCTTGTCCAATTAGGGTTTTTATCCAATCTTGTGCATCCAATAAGTTCATTTGTGTCATTGGATGATCAATTAGGTCATTTTCGTCCTCCCTAGGCTTATTCTTGTCCAATTAGGGTTTTTAACCAATCTTGTGCATCCAATAGGTGTGTTTGTGTCATTGGATGATCAATTAGGTCATTTTCGTCCTCGCTAGGCTTATTCTTCTCCAATTAGGGTTTTTAACCAATCTTGTGCATCCAATAGGTGTGTTTGTGTCATTGGATGATCAATTAGGTCATTTTCGTCCTTCCAAGGCATATTCTTGTCCAATTAGGGTTTTTAACCAATCTTGTGCATCCAATAAGTTCATTTGTGTCATTGGATTAACATTTAGGTCATTTTCGTCCTCCCTAGGCATATTCTTGTCCAATTAGGGTTTTTAACCAATCTTGTGCTTCCAATAGGTGTGTTTGTGTCATTGAATTAATATTTAGGTCATTTTCGTCCTCCCTAGGCTTATTCTTGTCCAATTAGGGTTTTTAACCAATCTTGTGCATCCAATAAGTTTGTTTATGTCATTGAATTAATATTTAGGTCATTTTCGTCCTCCCTAGGCATATTCTTGTCCAATTAGGGTTTTTAACCAATCTTGTGCATCCAATATGTGTGTTTGTGTCTTTGGATGATCAATTAGGTCATTTTCGTCCTCCCTAGGCTTATTCTTGTCCAATAAGGGTTTTTAACCAATCTTGTGCATCCAATAGGTGTCTTTGTGTCATTGGATGATCAGTTAGGTCATTTTTGTCCTCCCTAGGCTTATTCTTGTCCAATTAGGGTTTTTAACCAATCTTGTGCATCCAATAGGTGAGTTTGTGTCATTGGATTAACATTTAGGTCATTTTCGTCCTCCCTAGGCTTATTCTTGTCCAATTAGGGTTTTTAACCAATCTTGTGCATCCAATAAGTTTGTTTGTGTCATTGAATTCATATTTAGGTCATTTTCGTCCTCCCTAGACGTATTCTTGTCCAATTAGGGTTTTAAACCAATCTTGTGCATCCAATAGGTGTGTTTGTGTCATTGGATGATCAATTAGGTCATTTTCGTCCTCCCTAGGCTTATTCTTGTCCAATTACGGTTTTTAACCAATCTTGTGCATCCAATAACTTTGTTTGTGTCATTGAATTAATATTTAGGTCATTTTCCTCCTCCCTAGGTATATTCTTTTCCAATTAGGGTTTTTAACCAATCTTGTGCATCCAATAGGTGTGTTTGTGTCATTGGATGATCAATTAGGTCATTTTCGTCCTCCCTAGGCTTATTCTTGTCCAATTAGGGTTTTTAACCAATCTTGTGCATCCAATAAGTTCATTTGTGTCATTGGATTAACATTTAGGTCATTTTCGTCCTCCCTAGGCATATTCTTGTCCAATTAGGGTTTTTAACCAATCTTGTGCTTCCAATAGGTGTGTTTGTGTCATTGGATGATCAATTAGGTCATTTTCGTCCTCCCTAGGCTTATTCTTGTCCAATTAGGGTTTTTAACAAATCTTGTGCAGCCAATAAGTTCATTTGTGTCATTGGATGATCAATTAGGTCATTTTCGTCCTCCCTAGGCATATTCTTGTCCAACTAGGGTTTTTAACCAATCTTGTGCATCCAATAGGTGTGTTTGTGTCATTGGATGATTAATTTGGTTATTTTCGTCCTTCCTAGGCTTATTGTTGTCCAATTAGGGTTTTTAACCAATCTTGTGCATCCAATAAGTTCATTCGTGTCGTTGGATTAACATTTAGGTCATTTTCGTCCTCCCTAGGCATATTCTTGTCCAATTAGGGTTTTTAACCAATCTTGTGCATCCAATAGGTGTGTTTGTGTCATTGGATGATCAATTAGGTCATTTTCGTCCTCCCTAGGCTTATTCTTGTCCAATTAGGGTTTTTAACCAATCTTGTGCATCCAATAACTTTGTTTGTGTCCTTGAATTAATATTTAGGTCATTTTCGTCCTCCCTTGGCATATTCTTGTCCAATTAGGGTTTTTAACCAATCTTGTGCATCCAATAGGTGTGGTTGTGTCATTGGATGATCAATTAGGTCATTTATGTCCTCCCTAGGCTTATTCTTGTCCAATTAGGGTTTTTAACCAATCTTGTGCATCCAATAAGTTTGTTTGTGTCATTGAATTAATATTTAGGTCATTTTCGTCCTCCCTAGGCATATTCTTGTCCAATTAGGGTTTTTAACCAATCTTGTGCATCCAATAGGTGTGTTTGTGTCATTGGATGATCAATTAGGTCATATGCGTCCTCCCTAGGCATATTCTTGTCCAATTAGGGTTTTTAACCAATCTTGTGCATCCAATAGGTGTGTTTGTGTCATTGGATGATCAATTAGGTCATTTTCGTCCTCCCTAGGCATATTCTTGTCCAATTAGGGTTTTTAACCAATCTTGTGCATCCAATAAGTGTGTTTGTGGCATTGGATGATCAATTAGGTCATTTTCGTCCTCCCTAGGCTTATTCTTGTCCAATTAGGGTTTTTAACCAATCTTGTGCATCCAATAAGTTCATTTGTGTCATTGGATTAACATTTAGGTCATGTTCGTCCTCCCTAGGCATATTCTTGTCCAATTAGGGTTTTTAACCAATCTTGTGCTTCCAATTGGTGTGTTTGTGTCGTTGGATAATCAATTAGGTCATTTTCGTCCTCCCTAGGCTTATTCTTGTCCAATTAGGGTTTTTAACCAATCTTGTGCATCCAATAAGTTTGTTTGTGTCATTGAATTAATATTTAGGTCATTTTCGTCCTCCCTAGGCATATTCTTGTCCAATTAGGGTTTTTAACCAATCTTGTGCATCCAATAGGTGTGTTTGTGTCATTGGATGATCAATTAGGTCATTTTCGTCCTCCCTAGGCATATTCTTGTCCAATTAGGGTTTTTAGCCAATCTTGTGCATCCAATAAGTTGAGTTGTGTCATTGGATTAACATTTATGTCATTTTCGTCCTCCCTAGGCTTATTCTTGTCCAATTAGGGTTTTTAACCAATCTTGTGCATCCAATAAGTTTGTTTGTGTCATTGAATTAATATTTAGGTCATTTTCGTCCTCCCTAGGCATATTCTTGTCCAATTAGGGTTTTTATCCAATTTTGTGCATCCAATAGGTGTGTTTGTGTCATTGGATGATCAATTAGGTCATTTACGTCCTCCCTAGGCTTATTCTTGTCCAATTAGGGTTTTTAACCAATCTTGTGCATCCAATAACTTTGTTTGTGTCATTGAATTAATATTTTGGTCATTTTCGTCCTCCCTAGGCATATTCTTGTCCAATTAGGGTTTTTAACCAATCTTGTGCATCCAATAGGTGTGTTTGTGTCATTGGATGATCAATTAGGTTATTTTCGTCCTCCCTAGGCATATTCTTTTCCAATTAGGGTTTTTAACCAATCTTGTGCATCCAATAGGTGTGTTTGTGTCATTGGATGATCAATTAGGTCATTTTCGTCCTCCCTAGGCTTATTCTTGTCCAATTAGGGTTTTTAACCAATCTTGTGCATCCAATAGGTGTGTTTGTGTCATTGGATGATCAATTATGTCATTTTCGGCCTCCATAGGCTTATTCTTGTCCAATTAGGGTTTTTAACCAATCTTGTGCATCCAATAGGTGTGTTTGTGTCAATGGATGATCAATTAGGTCATTTTCGTCCTCCCTAGGCTTATTCTTGTCCAATTAGGGTTTTTAACCAATCTTTTACATCTAATAAGTTCATTTGTGTCATTGGATTAACATTTAGGTCATTTTCGTCCTCCCTAGGCATATTCTTGTCCAATTAGGGTTTTTAACCAATCTTGTGCATCCAATAGGTGTGTTTGTGTCATTGGATGATCAATTAGGTCATTTTCATCATCCCAAGGCTTATTCTTGTCCAATTAGGGTTTTTAACCAATCTTGTGCATCCAATAACTTTGTTTGTGTCATTGAATTAATATTTAGGTCATTTTCATCCTCCTTAGGCATATTCTTGTCGAATTAGGGTTTTTAACCAATCTTGTGCATCCAATAGGTGTGTTTGTGTCATTAGATGATCAATTAGTTCATTTTCGTCCTCCCTAGGCTTATTCTTGTCCAATTAGGGTTTTTAACCAATCTTGTGCATCCAATAAGTTCATTTGTGTCATTGGATTAACATTTAGGTCATTTTCGTCCTCCCTAGGCATATTCTTGTCCAATTAGGGTTTTTAACCAATCTTGTGCTTCCAATAGGTGTGTTTGTGTCATTGGATGATCAATTAGGTCATTTTCGTCCTCCCTAGGCTTATTCTTGTCCAATTAGGGTTTTTAACCAATCTTCTGCATCCAATAAGTTTGTTTATGTCATTGAATTAATATTTAGGTCATTTTCGTCCTCCCTAGGCATATTCTTGTCCAATTAGGGTTTTTAACCAATCTTGTGCATCCAATAGGTGTCTTTGTGTCATTGGATGATCAATTAGGTCATTTTCGTCCTCCCTAGGCTTATTCTTGTCCAATTAGGATTTTTAACCAATCTTGTGCATCCAATAAGTTCATTTGTGTCATTGGATGATCAATTAGGTCATTTTCGTCCTCCCTAGGCATATTCTTGTCCAACTAGGGTTTTTAACCATTCTTGTGCATCCAATAGGTGTGTTTGTGTCTTTGGATGATCAATTAGGTCATTTTCGTCCTCCCTAGGCTTATTCTTGTCCAATTAGGGTTTTTAACCAATCTTGGGCATCCAATATGTGTGTTTATGTCATTGGATGATCAATTAGGTCATTTTCGTCCTCCCTAGGCTTATTCTTGTCCAATTAGGGTTTTTAACCAATCTTGTGCATCCAATAGGTGTGTTTGTGTCATTGGATGATCAATTAGGTCATTTTCGTCCTCCCTAGGCTTATTCTTGTCCAATTAGGGTTTTTAACCAATCTTGTGCATCCAATAAGTTCATTTGTGTCATTGGATGATCAATTAGGTCATTTTCATCCTCCCTAGGCTTATTCTTGTCCAATTACGGTTTTTAACCAATCTTGTGCATCCAATAGGTGTGTTTGTGTCATTGGATGATCAATTAGGTCATTTTCGTCCTCCCTAGGCTTATTCTTGTCCAATTAGGGTTTTTAACCAATCTTGTGCATCCAATAGGTGTGTTTGTGTCAACGGATGATCAATTAGGTCATTTTCGTCCTCTCTAGGCATATTCTTTTCCAATTAGGGTTTTTAACCAATCTTGTGCATCCAATAGGTGTGTTTGTGTCATTGGATGATCAATTAGGTCATTTTCGTCCTCCCTAGGCTTATTCTTGTCCAATTAGGGTTTTTAACCAATCTTGTGCATCCAATAAGTTCATTTGTGTCATTGGATTAACATTTAGGTCATTTTCGTCCTCCCTAGGCATATTCTTGTCCAATTAGGGTTTTTAACCAATCTTGTGCTTCCAATAGGTGTGTTTGTGTAATTGGATGATCAATTAGGTCATTTTCTTCCTCCCTAGGCTTATTCTTGTCCAATTAGGGTTTTTAACCATTCTTGTGCATCCAATAAGTTCATTTGTGTCATTGGATGATCAATTAGGTCATTTTCGTCCTCTCTAGGCATATTCTTGTCCAACTAGGGTTTTTAACCAATCTTGTGCATCCAATAGGTGTGTTTGTGTCTTTGGATGATCAATTAGGCCATTTTCGTCCTCCCTAGGCTTATTCTTGTCCAATTAGGGTTTTTAACCAATCTTGTGCATCCAATAGGTGTGTTTGTGTCATTGGATGATCAATTAGGTTATTTTCGTCCTCCCTAGGCTTATTCTTGTCCAATTAGGGTTTTTAACCAATCTTGTGCATCCAATAGGTGTTAAACCAATCTTGTGCATCCAATAGGTGTGTTTATGGCAATAGATGATCAATTAGGTCATTTTCGTCCTCCCTAGGCTTATTCTTGTCCAATTAGGGTTTTTAACCAATCTTGTGCATCCAATAGGTGTGTTTGTGTCATTGGATGATCAATTAGGTCATTTTCGTCCTCCCAAGGCTTATTCTTGTCCAATTAGGGTTTTTAACCAATCTTGTGCATCCAATAAGTTCATTTGTGTCATTGGATTAACATTTAGGTCATTTTCGTCCTCCCTAGGCATATTCTTGTCCAATTAGGGTTTTTAACCAATCTTGTGCTTCCAATAGGTGTGTTTGTGTCATTGGATGGTTAATTAGGTCATTTTCGTCCTCCCTAGGCTTGTTCTTGTCCAATTAGGGTTTTTAACCAATCTTGTGCATCCAATAAGTTCATTTGTGTCATTGGATGATCAATTAGGTCATTTTCATCCTCCCTAGGCATATTCTTGTCCAACTAGGGTTTTTAACCAATCTTGCGCATCCAATAGGGGTGTTTGTGTCATTGGATGATCAATTAGGTCATTTTCGTCCTCCCTAGGCTTATTCTTGTCCAATTAGGGTTTTTAACCAATCTTGTGCATCCAATAACTTTGTTTGTGTCATTGAATTAATATTTAGGTCATTTTCCTCCTCCCTAGGCATATTCTTGTCCAATTATGGTTTTTAACCAATCTTGTGCATCCAATAAGTTAATTTGTGTCATTGGATGATCAATTAGGTCATTTTCGTCCTCCCTAGGCATATTCTTGTCCAACTAGGGTTTTTAACCAATCTTGTGCATCCAATAGGTGTGTTTGTGTCATTGGATGATCAATTAGGTCATTTTCGTCCTCCCTAGGCTTATTCTTGTCCAATTAGGGTTTTTAACCAATCTTGTGCATCCAATAAGTTTGTTTGTGTCATTGAATTAATATTTAGGTCATTTTCGTCCTCCCAAGCCATATCCTTGTCCAATTAGGGTTTATAACCAATCTTGTGCATCCAATAGGTGTGTTTGTGTCATTGGATGATCAATTAGGTCATTTTCGTCCTCCCTAGGCTTATTCTTGTCCAATTATGGTTTTTAACCAATCTTCTGCATCCAATAGGTGTGTTTGTGTCATTGGATGGTCAATTAGGTCATTTTCGTCCTCCCTAGGCATATTCTTTTCCAATTAGGGTTTTTAACCAATCTTGTGCATCCAATAGGTGTGTTTGTGTCATTGGATGATCAATTAGGTCATTTTCGTCCTCCCTAGGCTTATTCTTGTCCAATTAGGGTTTTTAACCAATCTTGTGCATCCAATAGGTGTGTTTGTGGCAATGGATGATCAATTAGGTCATTTTCGTCCTCCCTAGGCTTATTCTTGTCCAATTAGGGTTTTTGACCAATCTTGTGCATCCAATAGGTGTGTTTGTGTCATTGGATGATCAATTAGGTCATTTTCGTCGTCCCTAGGCTAATTCTTGCCCAATTAGGGTTTTTAACAAATCTTCTGCATCCAATAAGTTCATTTGTGTCATTGGATTAACATTTAGGTCATTTTCGTCCTCCCTAGGCATATTCTTGTCCAATTAGGGTTTTTAACCAATCTTGTGCTTCCAATAGGTGTGTTTGTGTCATTGGATGATCAATTAGGTCATTTTCGTCCTCCCTAGGCTTATTCTTGTCCAATTAGAGTTTTTAACCAATCTTGTGCTTCCAATAACTTTGTTTGTGTCGTTGAATTAATATTTAGGTCATTTTCGTCCTCCCTAGGCATATTCTTGTCCAATTACGGTTTTTAACCAATCTTGTGCATCCAATAGGTGTGTTTGTGTCATTGGATGATCAATTAGGTCATTTTCGTCCTCCCTAGGCTTATCCTTGTCCAATTAGGGTTTTTAACCAATCTTGTGCATCCAATAAGTTCATTTGTGTCATTGGATTAACATTTAGGTCATTTTCGTCCTCCCTAGGCATATTCTTGTCCAATTAGGGTTTTTAACCAATCTTGTGCATCTAATAGGTGTGTTTGTGTCATTGGATGATCAATTTAGGTCATTTTCGTCCTCCCTAGGCATATTCTTGTCCAATTAGCATTTTTAACCAATCTTGTGCATCCAATAGGTGTGTTTGTGTCATTGAATGATCAATTAGGTCATTTTCGTCCTCCCTAGGCTTATTCTTGTGCGATTAGGGTTTTTAACCAATCTTGTGCATCCAATAGGTGTGTTTGTGTCATTGGATGATCAATTAGGTCATTTTCGTTCTCCCTAGGCTTATTCTTGTCCAATTAGGGTTTTTAACCAATCTTGTGCATCCAATAGGTGTGTTTGTGTCATTGGATGATCAATTAGGTCATTTTCGTCCTTCCTAGACATATTCTTGTCCAATTAGGGTTTTTATCCAGTCTTTTGCATCCAATAGGTGTGTTTGTGTCATTGGATGACCAATTAGGTCATTTTCGTCCTCTGAAGGCTTTTTCTTGTCCAATTAGGGTTTTTAACCAATCTTGTGCATCCAATAAGTTCATTTGTGTCATTGGATTAACATTTAGGTCATTTTCGTCCTCCCTAGGCATATTCTTGTCCAATTAGGGTTTTTAACCAATCTTGTGCATCCAATAGGTGTGTTTGTGTCATTGGATGATCAATTAGGTCATTTTCGTCCTCCCTAGGCTTATTCTTGTCCAATTAGCGTTTTTAACCAATCTTGTGCATCCAATAGGTGTGTTTGTGTCATTGGATGATCAATTAGGTCATTTTCGTCCTCCCGAGGCTTATTCTTGTCCAATTAGGGTTTTTAACCAATCTTGTGCATCCAATAAGTTTGTTTGTGTCATTGAATTAATATTTAGGTCATTTTCGTCCTCCCTAGGCATATTCTTGTCCAATTAGGGTTTTTATCCAATTTTGTGCATCCAATAGGTGTGTTTGTGTCATTGGATGATCAATTAGGTCATTTACGTCCTCCCTAGGCTTATTCTTGTCCAATTAGGGTTTTTAACCAATCTTGTGCATCCAATAACTTTGTTTGTGTCATTGAATTAATATTTTGGTCATTTTCGTCCTCCCTAGGCATATTCTTGTCCAATTAGGGTTTTTAACCAATCTTGTGCATCCAATAGGTGTGTTTGTGTCATTGGATGATCAATTAGGTTATTTTCGTCCTCCCTAGGCATATTCTTTTCCAATTAGGGTTTTTAACCAATCTTGTGCATCCAATAGGTGTGTTTGTGTCATTGGATGATCAATTAGGTCATTTTCGTCCTCCCTAGGCTTATTCTTGTCCAATTAGGGTTTTTAACCAATCTTGTGCATCCAATAGGTGTGTTTGTGTCATTGGATGATCAATTACGTTATTTTCGTCCTCCCTAGGCTTATTCTTGTCCAATTAGGGTTTTTAACCAATATTGTGCATCCAATAAGTTGAGTTGTGTCATTGGATTAACATTTAGGTCATTTTCATTCTCCCTAGGCTTATTCTTGTCCAATTAGGTTTTTTAACCAATCTTGTGCATCCAATAAGTTCATTTGTGTTATTGGATTAACATTTAGGTCATATTCGTCCTCCCTAGGCATATTCTTGTCCAATTAGGGTTTTTAACCAATCTTGTGCATCCAATAGGTTTGTTTATGTCCTTGGATGATCAATTAGGTCATTTTCGTCCTCCCTAGGCATGTTCTTTTCCAATTAGGGTTTTTAACCAATCTTGTGCATCCAATAGGTGTGTTTGTGTCATTGGATGATCAATTAGGTCATTTTCGTCCTCCCTAGGCTTATTCTTGTCCAATTAGGGTTTTTAACCAATCTTGTGCATCCAATAAGTTGAGTTGTGTCATTGGATTAACATTTAGGTCATTTTCATTCTCCCTAAGCTTATTCTTGTCGAATTAGGTTTTTAACCAATCTTGTGCATCCAATAAGTTCATTTGTGTCATTGGATTCACATTTAGGTCATTTTCGTCCTCCCTAGGCATATTCTTGTCCAATTAGGGTTTTTAACCAATCTTGTGCATCCAATAGGTGTGTTTATCTCATTGGATGATCAATTAGGTCACTTTGATCCTCCCTAGGCATATTCTTGCCCAATTAGGGTTTTTAACCAATCTTGTGCATCCAATAAGTTCATTTGTGTCATTGGATTAACATTTAGGTCATTTTCGTCCTCCCTAGGCATATTCTTTTCCAATTAGGGTTTTTAACCAATCTTGTGCTTCCAATAGGTGTGTTTGTATCATTGGATGATCAATTAGGTCATTTTCGTCCTCACTAGGCTTATTCTTGTCCAATTAGGGTTTTTAACCAATCTTGTGCATCCAATAGGTGTGTTTGTGTCATTGGATGATCAATTAGGTCATTTTCGTCCTCCCTAGGCATATTCTTATCCAATTAGGGTTTTTAACCAATCTTGTGCATCCAATAGGTGTGTTTGTGTCATTGGATGATCAATTTAGGTCATTTTCGTCCTCCCTAGGCATATTCTTGTCCAATTAGGGTTTTTAACCAATCTTGTGCATCCAATAGGTGTGTTTGTGTCATTGGATGATCAAATAGGTCATTTTCGTTCTCCCTAGGCTTATTCTTGTCCAATTAGGGTTTTTAACCAATCTTGTGCATCCAATAGGTGTGTTTGTGTCATTGGATGATCAATTAGGTCATTTTCGTCCTCCCTAGGCATATTCTTGCCCAATTAGGGTTTTTAACCAATCTTGTGCATCCAATAAGTTCATTTGTGTCATTGGATTAACATTTAGGTCATTTTCGTCCTCCCTAAGCATATTCTTGTCCAATTAGGGTTTTTAACCAATCTTGTGCTTCCAATAGGTGTGTTTGTGTCATTGGATGATCAATTAGGTCATTTTCGTCCTCACTAGGCTTATTCTTGTCCAATTAGGGTTTTTAACCAATCTTGTGCATCCAATAGGTGTGTTTGTGTCATTGGATGATCAATTAGGTCATTTTCGTCCTCCCTAGGATTATTCTTGTCCAAGTAGGGTTTTTAACCAATCTTGTGCATCCAATAGGTGTGTTTGTGTCATTGAATGATCAATTAGGTCATTTTCGTTCTCCCTAGGCTTATTCTTGCCCAATTACGGTTTTTAACCAATCTTGTGCATCCAATAAGTTCATTTGTGTCATTGGATTAACATTTAGGTCATTTTCGTCCTCCCTAGGCATATTCTTGTCCAATTAGGGTTTTTAACCAATCTTGTGCTTCCAATAGGTGTGTTTGTGTCATTGGATGATCAATTAGGTCATTTTCGTCCTCACTAGGCTTATTCTAGTCCAATTAGGGTTTTTAACCAATCTTGTGCATCCAATAACTTTGATTGTGTCATTGAATTAATATTTAGGTCATTTTCGTCCTCCCTAGGCATATTCTTGTCCAATTAGGGTTTTTAACCAATCTTGTGCATCCAATAGGTGTGTTTGTGTCATTGGATGATCAATTAGGTCATTTTCGTCCTCCCTAGGCTTATTCTTGTCCAATTAGGGACTTTAACCAATATTGTGCATCCAATAAGTTCATTTGTGTCATTGGATTAACATTTAGGTCATTTTCGTCCTCCCTAGGCATATTCTTGTCCAATTAGGGTTTTTAACCAATCTTGTGCATCCAATAAGTTCATTTGTGTTATTGGATTAACATTTAGGTCATTTTCGTCCTCCCTTGGCATATTCTTGTCCAATAAAGGTTTTTAACCAATCTTGTGCATCCAATAGGTGTGGTTGTGTCATTGGATGATCAATTAGGTCATTTTTGTCCGTCCTAGGCTTATTCTTGTCCAATTAGGGTTTTTAACCAATCTTGTGCATCCAATAAGTTTGTTTGTGTCATTGAATTAATATTTAGGTTACTTTCGTCCTCCCTAGGAATATTCTTTTCCAATTAGGGTTTTTAACCAATCTTGTGCATCCAATAGGTGTGTTTGTGTCATTGGATGATCAATTAGGTCATTTTCGTCCTCCCTAGGCTTATTCTTGTCCAATTAGGGTTTTTAACCAATCTTGTGCATCCAATAAGTTTGTTTGTGTCATTGAATTAATATTTAGGTCATTTTCGTCCTCCCTAGGCATATTCTTGTCCAATTAGGGTTTTTAACCAGTCTTGTGCATCCAATAAGTTCATTTGTGTCATTGGATTAACATTTAGGTCATTTTCGTCCTCCCTAGGCATATTCTTGTCCAATTAGGGTTTTTAACCAATCTTGTGCATCCAATATGTGTGTTTGTGTCATTGGATGATCAATTTAGGTCATTTTCGTCCTCCTTAGGCATATTCTTGTCCAATTAGCGTTTTTAACCAATCTTGTGCATCCAATAGGTGTGTTTGTGTCATTGGATGTTCAATTAGGTCATTTTCGTTCTCCCTAGGCTTATTCTTGTCCAATTAGGGTTTTTAACCAATCTTGTGCATCCAATAGGTGTGTTTGTGTCATTGGATGATCAATTAGGTCATTTTCGTCCTTCCTAGGCATATTCTTGTCCAATTAGGGTTTTTAACCAGTCTTGTGCATCCAATAGGTGTGTTTGTGTCATTGCATGATCAATTAGGTCATTTTCGTCCTCCCAAGGCTTATTCTTGTCCAATTAGGGTTTTTAACCAATCTTGTGCATCCAATAAGTTCATTTGTGTCATTGAATTAACATTTAGGTCATTTTCGTCCTCCCAAGGCATATTCTTGTCCAATTAGGGTTTTTAACCAATCTTGTGCATCCAATATGTGTGTTTGTGTGTTTGGATGATCAATTAGGTCATTTTCGTCCTCCCTAGGCTTATTCTTGTCCAATAAGGGTTTTTAACCAATCTTGTGCATCCAATAGGTGTGTTTGTGTCATTGGATGATCAATTAGGTCATTTTCGTCCTCCTTAGGCTTATTCTTGTCCAATTAGGGTTTTTAACCAATCTTGTTCATCCAATAGGTGAGTTTGTGTCATTGGATTAACATTTAGGTCATTTTCGTCCTCCCTAGGCTTATTCTTGTCCAATTAGGGTTTTTAACCAATCTTGTGCATCCAATAAGTTTGTTTGTGTCATTGAATTAATATTTAGGTCATTTTCGTCCTCCCTAGACATATTCTTGTCCAATTAGGGTTTTTAACGAATCTGGTGCATCCAATAGGTGTGTTTATGTCATTGGATGATCAATTAGGTCATTTTCGTCCTCCCTAGGCTTATTCTTGTCCAATTACGGTTTTTAACCAATCTTGTGCATCCAATAAGTTTGTTTGTGTCATTCAATTAATATTTAGGTCATTTTCCTCCTCCCTAGGCATATTCTTTTCCAATTAGGGTTTTTAACCAATCTTGTGCATCCAATAGGTGTGTTTGTGTCATTGGATGACCAATTAGGTCATTTTCGTCCTCCCTAGGCTTATTCTTGTCCAATTAGGGTTTTTAACCAATCTTGTGCATCCAATAAGTTCATTTGTGTCATTGGATTAACATTTAGGTCATTTTCGTCCTCCCTAGGCATATTCTTTTCCAATTAGGGTTTTTAACCATTCTTGTGCTTCCAATAGGTGTGTTTGTGTCATTGGATGATCAATTAGGTCATTTTCGTCCTCCGTAGGCTTATCCTTGTCCAATTAGGGTTTTTAACCAATCTTGTGCATCAAATAAGTTCATTTGTGTCATTGGATTAACATTTAGGTCATTTTCGTCCTCCCTAGGCATATTCTTGTCTAATTAGCGTTTTTAACCAATCTTGTGCATCCAATAGGTGTGTTTGTGTCATTGGATGATCAATTAGGTCATTTTCGTCCTCCCTAGGCTTATTCTTGTGCAATTAGGGTTTTTAACCAATCTTGTGCATTCAATAGGTGTGTTTGTGTCATTGGATGATCAATTAGGTCATTTTCGTCCTTCCTAGTCATATTCTTGTCCAATTAGGGTTTTTAACTAGTCTTTTGCATCCAATAGGTGTGTTTGTGTCATTGGATGATCAATTAGGTCATTTTCGTCCTCCGAAGGCTTATTCTTGTCCAATTAGGGTTTTTCACCAATCTTGTGCATCCAATAAGTTCATTTGTGTCATTGGATTAACATTTAGGTCATTTTAGTCCTCCCTAGGCATATTCTTGTCCAATTAGGGTTTTTAACCAATCTTGTGCATCCAATATGTGTGTTTGTGTCATTGGATGATCAATTTAGGTCATTTTCGTCCTCCCTAGGCATATTCTTGTCCAATTAGCGTTTTTAACCAATCTTGTGCATCCAATAGGTGTGTTTGTGTCATTGGATGATCAATTAGGTCATTTTCGTTCTCCCTAGGCTTATTCTTGTCCAATTAGGGTTTTTAACCAATCTTGTGCATCCAATAGGTGTGTTTGTGTCATTGGATGATCAATTAGGTCATTTTCGTCCTTCCTAGACATATTCTTGTCCAATTAGGGTTTTTATCCAGTCTTTTGCATCCAATAGGTGTGTTTGTGTCATTGGATGACCAATTAGGTCATTTTCGTCCTCTGAAGGCTTTTTCTTGTCCAATTAGGGTTTTTAACCAATCTTGTGCATCCAATAAGTTCATTTGTGTCATTGGATTAACATTTAGGTCATTTTCGTCCTCCCTAGGCATATTCTTGTCCAATTAGGGTTTTTAACCAATCTTGTGCATCCAATAGGTGTGTTTGTGTCATTGGATGATCAATTAGGTCATTTTCGTCCTCCCTAGGCTTATTCTTGTCCAATTAGGGTTTTTAACCAATCTTGTGCATCCAATAGGTGTGTTTGTGTCATTGGATGATCAATTAGGTCATTTTCGTCCTTCCTAGGCATATTCTTGTCCAATTAGGGTTTTTAACCAGTCTTTTGCATCCAATAGGAGTGTTTGTGTCATTGGATGATCGATTAGGTCATTTTCGTCCTCCGAAGGCTTATTCTTGTCCAATTAGGGTTTTTAACCAATCTTGTGCATCCAATAAGTTCATTTGTGTCATTGGATTAACATTTAGGTCATTTTCATCCTCCCTAGGCATATTCTTGTCCAATTAGGGTTTTTAACCAATCTTGTGCTTCCAATAGGTGCTTGTGTCATTGGATGATCAATTAGGTCATTTTCGTCCTCCCTAGGCTTATTCTTGTCCAATTAGGGTTTTTAACCAATCTTGTGCATCCAATAAGTTTGTTTATGTCATTGAATTAATATTTAGGTCATTTTCGTCCTCCCTAGGCATATTCTTGTCCAATTAGGGTTTTTAACCAATCTTGTGCATCCAATATGTGTGTTTGTGTCTTTGGATGATCAATTAGGTCATTTTCGTCCTCCCTAGGCTTATTCTTGTCCAATAAGGGTTTTTAACCAATCTTGTGCATCCAATAGGTGTGTTAGTGTCATTGGATTATCAATTAGGTCATTTTCGTCCTCCCTAGGCTTATTCTTGTCCAATTAGGGTTTTTAACCAATCTTGTGCATCCAATAGGTGAGTTTGTGTCATTGGATTAACATTTAGGTCATTTTCGTCCTCCCTAGGCTTATTCTTGTCCAATTAGGGTTTTTAACCAATCTTGTGCATCCAATAATTTCATTTGTGTCATTGGATTAACATTTAGGTCATTTTCGTCCTCCCTAGGCATATTCCTATCCCATTAGGGTTTTTAACCAATCTTGTGCTTCCAATAGGTGTGTTTGTGTCATTGGATGATCAATTAGGTCATTTTCGTCCTCCCTAGGCTTATTCTTGTCCAATTAGGGTTTTTAACCAATCTTGTGCATCCAATAAGTTTGTTTATATCATTGAATTAATATTTAGGTCATTTTCGTCATCCCTAGGCATATTCTTGTCCAATTAGGGTTTTTAACCAATCTTATGCATCCAATAGGTGTCTTTGTGTCATTGGATGATCAATTAGGTCATTTTCGTCCTCCCTAGGCTTATTCTTGTCCAATTAGGGTTTTTAACCAATCTTGTGCATCCAATAGGTGTGTTTGTGTCATTGGATGATCAATTAGGTCATTTTCGTCCTCCCTAGGCTTATTCTTGTCCAATTAGGGTTTTTAACCAATCTTGTGCATCCAATAAGTTCATTTGTGTCATTGGATTAACATTTAGGTCATTATCGTCCTCCCTAGGCATATTCTTGTCCAATTAGCATTTTTAACCAATCTTGTGCGTCCAATAGGTGTGTTTGTTTCATTGGATGATCAATTAGGTCATTTTCGTCCTCCCTAGGCTTATTCTTGTCCAATTAGGGTTTTTAACCAATCTTGTGCATCCAATAGGTGTGTTTGTGTCATTGGATGATCAATTAGGTCATTTTCGTCCTTCCTAGGCATATTCTTGTCCAATTAGGGTTTTTAACAAGTCTTTTGCGTCCAATAGGTGTGTTTGTGTCATTGGATGATCAGTTAGGTCATTTTCGTCCTCCGAAGACTTATTCTTGTCTAATTAGGGTTTTTAACCAATCTTGTGCATCCAATAAGTTCATTTGTGTCATTGAATTAACATTTAGGTCATTTTCGTCCTCCCTAGGCATATTCTTGTCCAATTAGGGTTTTTAACCAATCTTATGCATCCAATAGGTGTGTTTGTGTCATTGGATGATCAATTATGTCATTTCCGTCCTCCCTAGGCTTATTCTTGTCCAATTAGGATTTTTAACCAATCTTGTGCATCCAATAAGTTCATTTGTGTCATTGGATTAACATTTAGGTCATTTTCGTCCTCCCTAGGCATATTCTTGTCCAATTAGGGTTTTTAACCAATCTTGTGCATCCAATAGGTGTGTTTGTGTCATTGGATAATCAAATTAGGTCATTTTCGTCCTCCCTAGGCATATTCTTGTCCAATTAGCGTTTTTAACCAATCTTGTGCATCCAATAGGTGTGTTTGTGTCATTGGATGATCAATTAGGTCATTTTCGTCCTCCCTAGGCTTATTCTTGTCCAATTAGGGTTTTTAACCAATCTTTTGCATCCAATAGGTGTGTTTGTATCATTGGATGATCAATTAGGTCATTTTCGTCCTCCGAAGGCTTATTCTTGTCCAATTAGGGTTTTTAACCAATCTTGTGCATCCAATAAGTTCATTTGTGTCATTGGATTAACATTTAGGTCATTTTCGTCCTCCCTAGGCATATTCTTGTCCAATTAGGGTTTTTAACCAATCTTGTGCATCCAATATGTGTGTTTGTGTCATTGGATGATCAATTTAGGTCATTTTCGTCCTCCCTAGGCATATTCTTGTCCAATTAGGGTTTTTAACGAATCTTGTGCATCCAATAGGTGTGTTTGTGTCATTGGATGATCAATTAGGTCATTTTCGTCCTCCCTAGGCTTATTCTTGTCCAATTACGGTTTTTAACCAATCTTGTGCATCCAATAACTTTGTTTGTGTCATTGAATTAATATTTAGGTCATTTTCCTCCTCCCTAGGCATATTCTTGTCCAATTAGGGTTTTTAACCAATCTTGTGCATCCAATAAGTGTGTTTGTGTCATTGGATGATTAATTAGGTCATTTTTGTCCTCCCTAGGCTTATTCTTGTCCAATTAGGGTTTTTAACCAATCTTGTGCATCCAATAAGTTCATTTGTGTCATTGGATTAACATTTAGGTCATTTTCGTCCTCCCTAGGCATATTCTTGTCCAATTAGGGTTTTTAACCAATCTTGTGCATCAATAGGTGTGTTTGTGTCATTGGATGATCAATTAGGTCATTTTCGTCCTCCCTAGGCTTATTCTTGTCCAATTAGGATTTTTAACCAATCTTGTGCATCCAATAAGTTCATTTGTGTCATTGGATGATCAATTAGGTCATTTTCGTCCTCCCTAGGCATATTCTTGTCCAACTAGGGTTTTTAACCAATCTTGTGCATCCAATAGGTGTGTTTGTGTCATTGGATGATCAATTAGGTCATTTTCGTCCTCCCTAGGCTTATTCTTGTCCAATTAGGGTTTTTAACCAATCTTGTGCATCCAATAGGTGTGTTTGTGTCATTGGATGATCAATTAGGTCATTTTCGTCCTCCCAAGGCTTATTCTTGTCCAATTAGAGTTTTTAACCAATCTTGTGCATCCAATAGGTGTGTTTGTGTCATTGGATGATCAATTAGGTCATTTTCGTCCTCCCTAGGCTTATTCTTGTCCAATTAGGGTTTTTAACCAATCTTGTGCATCCAATAGGTGTGTTTGTGTCATTGGATGATCAATTAGGTCATTTTTCGTCCTCCCTAAGCTTATTCTTGTCCAATTAGGGTTTTTAACCAATCTTATGCATCCAATAGGTGTGTTTGTGTCATTGGATGATCAATTAGGTCATTTTCGTCCTCCCTAGGCTTATTCTTGTCCAATTAGGGTTTTTAACCAATCTTGTGCATCCAATAGGTGTGTTTGTGTCATTGGATGATCAATTAGGTCATTTTCGTCCTCCCTAGGCTTATTCTTGTCCAATTAGGGTTTTTAACCAATCTTGTGCATCCAATAGGTGTGTTTGTGTCATTGGATGATCAATTAGGTCATTTTCGTCCTTCCTAGGCATATTCTTGTATAATTAGGGTTTTTAACCAGTCTTGTGCATCCAATAGGTGTGTTTGTGTCATTGAATGATCAATTAGGTCATTTTCGTCCTTCGAAGGCTTATTCTTGTCCAATTAGGGTTTTAAACCAATCTTGTGCATCCAATAAGTTCATTTGTGTCATTGGATTAACATTTAGGTCATTTTCGTCCTCCCTAAGCATATTCTTGTCCAATTAGGGTTTTTAACCAATCTTTTGCATCCAATAGGTGTGTTTGTGTCATTGGATGATCAATTTTGTCATTTTCGTCCTCCCTAGGCTTATTCTTGTCCAATTAGGGTTTTTAACCAAACTTGTACATCCAATAAGTTCATTTGTGTCATTGGATTAACATTTAGGTCATTTTCGTCCTCCCTAGGCATATTCTTGTCCAATTAGGGTTTTTAACCAATCTTGTGCATCCAATAGGTGTGTTTGTGTCATTGGATGATCAATTAGGTCATTTTCGTCCTCCTTAGGCTTATTCTTGACCAATTAGGGTTTTTAACCAATCTTGTGCATCCAATAAGTTGAGTTGTGTCATTGGATTAGCATTTAGGTCATTTTCGTCCTACCTAGGCATATTCTTGTCCAATTAGGGTTTTGAACCAATCTTGTGCTTCCAATAGGTGTGTTTGTGTCATTGGATGATCAATTAGGTCATTTTCGTCCTCCCTAGGCTTATTCTTGTCCAATTAGGGTTTTCAACCAATCTTGTGCATCCAATAACTTTGTTTGTGTCATTGAATTAATATTTAGGTTATTTTCGTCCTCCCTAGGCATATTCTTGTCCAATTAGGGTTTTTAACCAATCATGTGCATCCAACAAGTTTGTTTATGTCATTGAATTAATATTTAGGTCATTTTCGTCCACCCTAAGCATATTCTTGTCCAATTAGGGTTTTTAACCAATCTTGTGCATCCAATAGGTGTGTTTGTGTCATTGGATGATCAATTAGGTCATTTTCGTCCTCCCTAGGCTTATTCTTGTCCAATTAGGGTTTTTAACCAATCTTGTGCATCCAATAGGTGTGTTTGTGTCATTGGATGATCAATTAGGTCATTTTCGTCCTCCCTAGGCTTATTCTTGTCCAATTAGGGTTTTTAACCAATCTTGTGCATCCAATAAGTTCATTTGTGTCATTGGATGATCAATTAGGTCATTTTCATCCTCCCTAGGCTTATTCTTGTCCAATTACGGTTTTTAACCAATCTTGTGCATCCAATAGGTGTGTTTGTGTCATTGGATGATCAATTAGGTCATTTTCGTCCTCCCTAGGCTTATTCTTGTCCAATTAGGGTTTTTAACCAATCTTGTGCATCCAATAGGTGTGTTTGTGTCATGGAATGATCAATTAGGTCATTTTCGTCCTCCCTAGGCTTATTCTTGTCCAATTAGGGTTTTTAACCAATCTTGTGCATCCAATAGGTGTGTTTGTGTCATTGGATGATCAATTAGGTCATTTTCGTCCTCCCTAGGCTTATTCTTGTCCAATTAGAGTTTTTAACCAATCTTGTGCATCCAATAGGTGTGTTTGTGTCATTGGATGATCAATTAGGTCATTTTCGTCCTCCCTAGGTATATTCTTGTACAATTAGGGTTTTTAATAAATCTTGTGCATCCAATAGGTGTGTTTGTGTCATTGGATGATCAATTAGGTCATTTTCGTCCTCCCTAGGCTTATTCTTGTCCAATTAGGGTTTTTAACCAATCTTGTGCATCCAATAGGTGTGTTTGTGTCATTGGATGATCAATTAGGTCATTTTCGTCTTCCCTTGACTAATTCTTGTCAAATTAGGGTTTTTAACCAATCTTGTGCATCCAATAACTTTGTTTGTGTCATTGAATTAATATTTAGGTCATTTTCGTCCTCCCTAGGCATATTCTTGTCCAATTAGGGTTTTTAACCAATCTTGTGCATCCAATAGGTGTGTTTGTGTCATTGGATGATGAATTAGGTCATTTTCGTCCTCCCTAGGCATGTTCTTGTCCAACTAGGGTTTTTAACCAATCTTGTGCATCCAATAGGTGTGTTTGTGTCATTGGATGCTCAAATAGGTCATTTTCGTCCTCCCTAGGCTTATTCTTGTCCAATTAGGGTTTTTAACCAATCTTGTGCATCCAATAAGTTTGTTTGTGTCATTGAATTAATATTTAGGTCATTTTCGTCCTTCCTAGGCATATTCTTGTCCAATTAGGGTTTTTAACCAATCTTGTGCATCCAATAGGTGTGTTTGTGTCATTGGATGATCAATTAGGTCGTTTTTGTCCTCCCTAGGTTTATTCTTGTCCAATTAGGGTTTTTAACCAATCTTGTGCATCCAATACGTTTGTTTGTGTCATTGAATTAATATTTAGGTCATTTTCGTCCTCCCTAGGCATATTCTTGTCCAACTAGGGTTTTCAACCAATCTTATGCATCCAATAGGTGTGTTTGTGTCATTGGATGATCAATTAGGTCATTTTCGTCCTCCCTAGGCTTATTCTTGTCCAATTAGGGTTTTTAACCAATCTTGTGCATCCAATAAGTTGAGTTGTGTCATTGGATTAACATTTAGGTCATTTTCGTTCTCCCTAGGCTTATTCTTGTCCAATTAGGGTTTTTAACCACTCTTGTGCATCCAATAAGTTCATTTGTGTTATTGGATTAACATTTAGGTCATATTCGTCCTCCCTAAGCATATTCTTGTCCAATTAGGGTTTTTAACCAATCTTGTGCATCCAATAGGTGTGTTTGTGTCATTGGATGATCAATTAGGTCATTTTCATCCTCCCTAGGCATACTCTTATCCAATTAGGGTTTTTAACCAATCTTGTGCATCCAATAGGTGTGTTTGTGTCATTGGATGATCAATTAGGTCATTTTCGTCCTCCCTAGGCTTATTCTTGTCCAATTAGGGTTTTTAACCAATCTTGTGCATCCAATAGGTGTGTTTGTGTCAATGGATGATCAATTAGGTCATTTTCGTCCTCCCTAGGCTTATTCTTGTCCAATTAGGGTTTTTAACCAATCTTGTGCATCCAATACGTTCATTTGTGTCATTGGATTAACATTTTGATCATTTTCGTCCTCCCTAGGCATATTCTTGTTCAATTAGAGTTTTAGACCAATCTTGTGCATCCAATAGGTGTGTTTGTGTCATTGGATGATCAATTAGGTTATTTTCGTCCTCCCTAGGCTTATTCTTGTCCAATTAGGGTTTTTAACTAATCTTGTGCATCAAATAAGTTCATTTGTGTCATTGGATGATCAATTAGGTCATTTTCGTCCTCCCTAGGCATATTCTTGTCCAATTATGGTTTTTAACCAATCTTGTGCATCCAATAGGTGTGTTTGTGTCATTGGATGATCAATTAGGTCATTTTCGTCCTCCCTAGGCTTATTCTTGTCCAATTAGGGTTTTTAACCAATCTTGTGCATCCAATAGGTGTGTTTGTGTCATTGGATGATCAATTAGGTCATTTTCGTCCTCCCTAGGCTTATTCTTGTCCAATTAGGGTTTTTAACCAATCTTGTGCATCCGATAAGTTTGTTTGTGTCATTGAATTAATATTTAGGTCATTTTCGTCCTTCCTATGCATATTCTTGTCCAATTAGGGTTTTTAACCAATCTTGTGCATCCAATAGGTGTGTTTGTGTCATTGGATGATCAATTAGGTCATTTTCGTCCTCCCTAGGCTTATTCTTGTCCAATTAGGGTTTTAAACCAATCTTCTGCATCCGATAAGTTTGTTTGTGTCATTGAATTAATATTTAGGTCATTTTCGTCCTCCCTAGGAATATTCTTGTCCAATTAGTGTTTTTAACCAATCTTGTGCATCCAATAGGTGTGTTTGTGTCATTGGATGATCAATTAGGTCATTTTCGTCCTCCCTAGGCATATTCTTGTCCAATTAGGGTTTTTAACCAATCTTGTGCATCCAATAGGTGTGTTTGTGTCATTGGATGATCAATTAGGTCATTTTCGTCCTCCCTAGGCTTATTCTTGTCCAATTAGGGTTTTTAACCAATCTTGTGCATCCAATAGGTGTGTTTGTGTCATTGGATGATCAATTAGGTCATTTTCGTCCTCCCTAAGCTTATTCTTGTCCAATTAGGGTTTTTAACCAATCTTGTGCATCCAATAAGTTAATTTGTGTCATTGGATTAACATTTAGGTCATTTTCGTCCTCCCTAGGCATATTCTTGTCCAATTAGGGTTTTTAACCAATCTTGTGCATCCAATAGGTGTGTTTGTGTCATTGGATGATCAATTTAGGTCAATTTCGTCCTCCCTAGGCATATTCTTGTCCAATTAGCGTTTTTAACCAATCTTGTGCATCCAATAGGTGTGTTTGTGTCATTGGATGATCAATTAGGTCATTTTCGTCCTCCCTAGGCTTATTCTTGTCCAATTAGGGTTTTTAACCAATCTTGTGCATCCAATAGGTGTGTTTGTGTCATTGGATGATCAATTAGGTCATTTTCGTCCTTCCTAGGCATATTCTTGTCCAATTAGGGTTTTTAACTAGTCTTTTGCATCCAATAGGTGTGTTTGTGTCATTGGATGATTAATTAGGTCATTTTCATCCTCCGAAGGCTTATTCTTGTCCAATTAGGGTTTTTAACCAATCTTCTGCATCCAATAAGTTCATTTGTGTCATTGGATTAACATTTAGGTCATTTTCGTCCTCCCTAGGCATATTCTTGTCCAATTAGGGTTTTTAACCAATCTTGTGCATCCAATAGGTGTGTTTGTGTCATTGGATGATCAATTAGGTCATTTTCGTCCTCCCTAGGCTTATTCTTGTCCAATTAGGGTTTTTAACCAATCTTGTGCATCCAATAGGTGTGTTTGTGTCATTTGATGATCAATTAGGTCATTTTCGTCCTCCCTAGGCATATTCTTGTCCAACTAGGGTTTTAAACCAATCTTGTGCATCCAATAGGTGTGTTTGTGTCATTGGATGATCAATTAGGTCATTTTCGTCCTCCCTAGGCTTATTCTTGTCCAATTAGGGTTTTTAACCAATCTTGTGCATCCAATAAGTTGAGTTGTGTCATTGGATTAACATTAAGGTCATTTTCGTTCTCCCTAGGCTTATTCTTGTCCAATTAGGGTTTTTAACCAATCTTGTGCATCCAATAAGTTCATTTGTGTCATTGGATTAACATTTAGGTCATATCCGTCCTCCCTAGGCATATTCTTGTCCAATTAGGGTTTTTAACCAATCTTGTGCATCCAATAGGTGTGTTTGTGTCATTGGATGATCAATTAGGTCATTTTCGTCCTCCATAGGCTTATTCTTGTCCAATTAGGGTTTTTAACCAATCTTGTGCATCCAATAAGTTTGTTTGTGTCATTGAATTAATATTTAGGTCATTTTGGTCCTCCCTAGGCATATTCTTTTCCAATTAGGGTTTTTAACCAATCTTGTGCATTCAATAGGTGTGTTTGTGTCATTGTATGATCAATTAGGTCATTTGCGTCCTCCCTAGGCATGTTCTTGTCCAACTTGGGTTTTTAACCAATCTTGTGCATCCAATAGGTGTGTTTGTGTCATTGGATGATCAATTAGGTCATTTTCGTCCTCCCTAGGCTTATTCTTGTCCAATTAGGGTTTTTAACCAATCTTGTGCATCCAATAGGTGTGTTTGTGTCATTGGATGATCAATTAGGTCATTTTTGTCCTCCCTAGGCTTATTCTTGTCCAATTAGGGTTTTTAACCAATCTTGTGCATCCGATAAGTTTGTTTGTGTCATTAAATTAATATTTAAGTCATTTTCTTCCTCCCTAGGCTTATTCTTGTCCAATTAGGGTTTTTAACCAATCTTGTGCATCCAATAGGTGTGTTTGTGTCATTGGATGATCAATTAGGTCATTTACGTCCTCCCTAGGCTTATTCTTGTCCAATTAGAGTTTTTAACCAATCTTGTGCTTCCAATAACTTTGTTTGTGTCATTGAATTAATATTTCGGTCATTTTCGTCCTCCCTAGGCATATTCTTGTCCAATTAGCGTTTTTAACCAATCTTGTGCATCCAATAGGTGTGTTTGTGTCATTGGATGATCAATTAGGTCATTTTCGTCCTCCCTAGGCTTATTCTTGTCCAATTAGGGTTTTTAACCAATCTTGTGCATCCAATAGGTGTGTTTGTGTTATTGGATGATCAATTAGGTCATTTTCATCCTCCCTAGGCTTATTCTTGTCCAATTAGGGTTTTTAACCAATCTTGTACATCCAATAGGTGTGTTTGTGTCATTGGATGATCAATTAGGTCATTTTCGTCCTCCCTAGGCATATTCTTGTCCAATTAGGGTTTTTAACCAATCTTGTGCATCCAATAGGTGTGTTTGTGTCATTGGATGATCAATTAGGTCATTTTCGTCCTCCCTAGGCTTATTCTTGTCCAATTAGGGTTTTTAACCAATCTTGTGCATCCAATAAGTTGAGTTGTGTCATTGGATTAACATTTAGCTCATTTTCGTCATCCCTAGGTTTATTCTTGTCCAATTAGGGTTTTTAATCAATCTTGTGTATCCAATAGCTGTGTTTGTGGCAATGGATGATCAATTAGGTCATTTTCGTCCTCCCTAGGCTTATTCTTGTCCAATTTTGGTTTTTAACCAATCTTGTGCATCCAATAGGTGTGTTTGTGTCATTGGATGATTAATTAGGTCATTTTCGTCCTCCCTAGGCATATTCTTGTCCAATTAGGGTTTTTAACCAATCTTGTGCATCCAATAGGTGTGTTGTGTCATTGGATTAACATTTAGGTCATTTTCGTCATCCCTAGGATTATTCTTGTCTAATTAGGGTTTTTAACAAATCTTGTTCATCCAATAAGGTCATTTGTGTCATTGGATGATCAATTAGGTCATTTTCGTCCTCCCTAGGCATATTCTTGTCCAATTAGGGTTTTTAACCAATCTTGTGCATCCAATAGGTGTGTTTGTGTCATTGGATGATCAATTAGGTCATTTTCGTCCTCCCTAGGCTTATTCTTGTCCAATTAGCGTTTTTAATCAATCTTGTGCATCCAATAAGTTCATTTGTGTCATTGGATTAACATTTAGGTCATTTTCGTCCTCCCTAGGCATATTCTTGTCCAATTAGGGTTTTTAACCAATCTTGTGCTTCCAATAGGTGTGTTTGTATCATTGGATGGTCAATTAGGTCATTTTCGTCCTCCCTAGGCTTATTCTTGTCCAATTAGGGTTTTTGACCAATCTTGTGCATCCAATAATTTGTTTATGTCATTGAATTAATATTTAGGTCATTTTCGTCCTCCCTAGGCATATTCTGGTCCAATTAGGGTTTTTAACCAATCTTGGGCATCCAATAAATGTGTTTGTGTCATTGGATGATCAATTAGGTCATTTTCGTCCTCCCTAGGCTTATTCTTGTCCAATTAGGGTTTTTAATCAATCTTGTCCATCCAATAAGTTCATTTGTGTCATTGGATTAACATTTAGGTCATTTTCATCCTCCCTAGGCATATTCTTGTCAAATTAGGGTTTTTAACCAATCTTGTGCTTCCAATAGATGTGTTTGTGTCGTTGGATGATCAATTAGGTCATTTTCGTCCTCCCTAGGCTTATTCTTGTCCAATTAGGGTTTTTAACCAATCTTGTGCATCCAATAAGTTTGTTTATGTCATTGAATTAATATTTAGGTCATTTTCGTCCTCCCTAGGCATATTCTTGTCCAATTAGGGTTTTTAACCAATCTTGTGCATCCAATAGGTGTCTTTGTGTCATTGGATGATCAATTAGGTCATTTTCGGCCTCCCTAGGCTTATTCTTGTCCAATTAGGGTTTTTAACCAATCTTGTGCATCCAATAAGTTCATTTGTGTCATTGGATTAACATTTAGGTCATTTTCGTCCTCCCTAGGCATATTCTTGTCCAATTAGGGTTTTTAACCAATCTTGTGCCTCCAATAAGTTTCTTTGTGTCATTGAATTAATATTTAGGTCATTTTCGTCCTCCCTAGACATATTCTTGTCCAATTAGGGTTTTTAACCAGTCTTTTGCATCCAATAGGTGTGTTTGTGTCATTGGATGATCAATTTAGGTCATTTTCGTCCTCCCTAGGCATATTCTTGTCTAATTAGCGTTTTTAACCAATCTTGTGCATCCAATAGGTGTGTTTGTGTCATTGGATGATCAATTAGGTCATTTTCGTCCTCCCTAGGCTTATTCTTGTGCAATTAGGGTTTTTAACCAATCTTGTGCATCCAATAGGTGTGTTTGTGTCATTGGATGATCAATTAGGTCATTTTCGTTCTCCCTAGGCTTATTCTTGTCCAATTAGGGTTTTTAACCAATCTTATGCATCCAATAGGTGTGTTTGTGTCATTGGATGATCAATTAGGTCATTTTCGTCCTTCCTAGACATATTCTTGTCCAATTAGGGTTTTTATCCAGTCTTGTGCATCCAATAGGTGTGTTTGTGTCATTGGATGATCAATTAAGTCATTTTCGTCCTCCCTAGGCTTATTCTTGTCCAATTATGGTTTTTAACCAATCTTGTGCATCCAATAAGTTTGTTTGTGTCATTGAATTAATATTTAGGTCATTTTCCTCCTCCCTAGGCATATTCTTTTCCAATTAGGGTTTTTAACCAATCTTTTGCATCCAATAAGTTCATTTGTGTCATTGGATTAACATTTAGGTCATTTTCGTCCTCCCTAGGCTTATTCTTGTCCAATTAGGGATTTTAACCAATCTTGTGCATCCAATAAGTTCATTTGTGTCATTGGATTAACATTTAGGTCATTTTCGTCCTCCCTAGGCATATTCTTTTCCAATTTGGGTTTTTAACCAATCTTGTGCTTCCAATAGGTGTGTTTGTGTCATTGGATGATCAATTAGGTCATTGTCGTCCTCCCTAGGCTTATCCTTGTCCAATTAGGGTTTTTAACCAATCTTGTGCATCCAATAAGTTCATTTGTGTCATTGGATTAACATTTAGGTCATTTTCGTCCTCCCTAGGCATATTCTTGTCCAATTAGGGTTTTTAACCAATCTTGTGCATCTAATAGGTCTGTTTGTGTCATTGGATGATCAATTTAGGTCATTTTCGTCCTCCCTAGGCATATTCTTGTCCAATTAGCGTTTTTAACCAATCTTGTGCATCCAATAGGTGTGTTTGTGTCATTGGATGATCAATTAGGTCATTTT
>JBBPBR010001665.1:0-21807 GCA_037974775.1 Cicer pinnatifidum
ATCCAATAAGTTCATTTGTGTCATTGGATTAACATTTAGGTCATTTTCGTCCTCCCTAGGCATATTCTTGTCCAATTAGGGTTTTTAACCAATCTTGTGCTTCCAATAGGTGTGTTTGTGTCATTGGATGGTCAATTAGGTCATTTTCGTCCTCCCTAGGCTTATTCTTGTCCAATTAGGGTTTTTGACCAATCTTGTGCATCCAATAATTTGTTTATGTCATTGAATTAATATTTAGGTCATTTTCGTCCTCCCTAGGCATATTCTGGTCCAATTAGTGTTTTTAACCAATCTTGGGCATCCAATAAATGTGTTTGTGTCATTGGATGATAAATTAGGTCATTTTCGTCCTCCCTAGGCTTATTCTTGTCCAATTAGGGTTTTTAATCAATCTTGTGCATCCAATAAGTTCATTTGTGTCATTGGATTAACATTTAGATCATTTTCGTCCTCCCTAGGCATATTCTTGTCCAATTAGGGTTTTTAACCAAACTTGTGCTTCCAATAGGTGTGTTTGTGTCATTGGATGATCAATTAGGTCATTTTCGTCCTCCCTACGCTTAATCTTGTCCAATTAGGGTTTTTAACCAATCTTGTGCATTCAATAAGTTTGTTTATGTCATTGCATTAATATTTAGGTCATTTTCGTCCTTCCTAGGCATATTCTGGTCCAATTAGGGTTTTCAACCAATCTTGTGCATCCAATAGGTGTGTTTGTGTCATTGGATGATCAATTAGGTCATTTTCGTCCTCCCAAGGCATATTCTTGTCCAATTAGGGGTTTTAACCAATCTGGTGCATCCAATAGGTGTGTTTGTGTCATTGGATGATCAATTAGGTCATTTTCGTCCTCCCTAGGCTTATTCTTGTCCAATTAGGGTTTTTAACCAATCTTGTGCATCCAATAAGTTCATTTGTGTCATTGGATGATCAATTAGGTCATTTTCGTCCTCCCTAGGTATATTCTTGTCCAACTAGGGTTTTAAACCAATCTTGTGCATCCAATAGATGTGTTTGTGTCTTTGGATGATCAATTAGGTCATTTTCGTCCTCCCTAGGCTTATTCTTGTCCAATTAGGGTTTTGAACGAATCTTGTGCATCCAATAGGTGTGTTTGTGTCATTGGATGATCAATTAGTTCATTTTCGTCCTCCCTAGGCTTATTCTTGTCCAATTAGGGTTTTTAACCAATCTTGTGCATCCAATAAGTTCATTTGTGTCATTGGATTAACATTTAGGTCATTTTCGTCCTCCCTAGGCATATTCTTGTCCAATTAGGGTTTTTAACCAATCTTGTGCATCCAATAGGTGTGTTTGTGTCATTGGATGATCAATTAGGTCATTTTCGTCCTCCCTAGGCTTATTCTTGTCCAATTAGGGTTTTTAACCAATCTTGTGCATCCAATAAGTTCATTTGTGTCATTTTCGTCCTCCCTAGGCTTATTCTTGTCCAATTAGGGTTTTTAACCAATCTTGTGCATCCAATAAGTTGAGTTGTGTCATTGGATTAACATTTAGGTCATTTTCGTTCTCCCTAGGCTTATTCTTGTCCAATTAGGGTTTTTAACCAATCTTGTGCATCCAATAAGTTCATTTGTGTTATTGGATTAACATTTAGGTCATATTCGTCCTCCCTTGGCATATTCTTGTCCAATTAGGGTTTTTAACCAATCTTGTGCATCCAATAACTTCATTTGTGTTATTGGATTAACATTTAGGTCATATTCGTCCTCCCTAGGCATATTCTTGTCCAATTAGGGTTTTTAACCAATCTTGTGCATCCAATAGGTGTGTTTGTGTCATTGGATGATCAATTAGGTCATTTTCGTCCTCCCTAGGCATATTCTTGTCCAGTTAGGGTTTTTAACCAATCTTGTGCATCCAATAGGTGTGTTTGTGTCATTGGATGATCAATTAGGTCATTTTCGTCCTGCCTAGGCTTATTCTTGTCCAATTAGGGTTTTTAACCAATCTTGTGCATCCAATAGGTGTGTTTGTGTCATTGGATGATCAATTAGGTCATTTTCGTCCTCCCTAGGCTTATTCTTGTCCAATTAGGGTTTTTAACCAATCTTGTGCATCCAATAAGTTTGTTTATGTCATTGAATTAATATTTAGGTCATTTTCGTCCTCCCTAGGCATATTCTGGTCCAATTAGGGTTTTTAACGAATCTTGTGCATCCAATAGGTGTGTTTGTGTCATTGGATGGTCAATTAGGTCATTTTCGTCCTGCCTAGGCTTATTCTTGTCCAATTAGGGTTTTTAACCAATCTTGTGCATCCAATAGGTGTGTTTGTGTCATTGGATGATCAATTAGGTCATTTTCGTCCTCCCTAAGCTTATTCATGTCCAATTAGGGTTTTTAACCAATCTTGTGCATCCAATAGGTGTGTTTGTGTCATTGGATGATCAATTAGGTCATTTTCGTCCTCCCTAGGCTTATTCTTGTCCAATTAGGGTTTTTAACCAATCTTGTGCATCCAATAAGTTTGTTTATGTCATTGAATTAATATTTAGGTCATTTTCGTCCTCCCTAGGCATATTCTGGTCCAATTAGGGTTTTTAACCAATCTTGTGCATCCAATAGATGTGTTTGTGTCTTTGGATGATCAATTAGGTCATTTTCGTCCTCCCTAGGCTTATTCTTGTCCAATTAGGGTTTTTAACCAATCTTGTGCATCCAATAGGTGTGTTTGTGTCATTGGATGATCAATTAGGTCATTTTCGTCCTCCCTAGGCTTATTCTTGTCCAATTAGGGTTTTTAACCAATCTTGTGCATCCAATAAGTTTGTTTGTGTCATTGAATTATTATTTAGGTCATTTTCGTCCTCCCTAGGCATATTCTGGTCCAATTAGGGTTTTTAACCAATCTTGTGCATCCAATAGGTGTGTTTGTGTCATTGGATGATCAATTAGGTCATTTTCGTCCTCCCTAGGCTTATTCTTGTCCAATTAGGGTTTTTAACCAATCTTGTGCATCCAATAAGTTCATTTATGTCATTGGATGATCAATTAGGTCATTTTCGTCCTCCCTAGGCATATTCGTGTTCAACTAGGGTTTTAAACCAATCTTGTGCATCCAATAGGTGTGTTTGTGTCATTGGATGATCAATTAGGTCATTTTCGTCCTCCCTAGGCTTATTCTTGTCCAATTAGGGTTTTTAACCAATCTTGTGCATCCAATAAATTTGTTTGTTTCATTGAATTAATATTTAGGTCATTTTCGTCCTCCCTAGGCATATTCTTGTCCAATTAGGGTTTTTAACCAATCTTGTGCATCCAATAGGTGTGTTTGTGTCATTGGATGATCAATTAGGTCATTTTCGTCCTCCCTAGGCTTATTCTTTACCAATTAGGGTTTTTAACCAATCTTGTGCATCCAATAGGTGTGTTTGTGTCATTGGATAATCTATTAGATCATTTTCGTCATCCCTAGGCTTATTCTTTACCAATTAGGGTTTTTAACCAATCTTGTGCATCCAATAAGTTTGTTTGTGTCATTGAATTAATATTTAGGTCATTTTCGTCCTCCCTAGGCATATTCTTGTCCAATTAGGGTTTTTAGCCAATCTTGTCCCTCCAATAGGTGTGTTTGTGTCATTGGATGATCAATTCGGTCATTTTCGTCCTCCCTAGGCTTATTCTTGTCCAATTAGGGTTTTTAACCAATCTTGTGCATCCAATAAGTTCATTTGTGTCATTGGATGATCAATTAGGTCATTTTCATCCTCCCTAGGTATATTCTTGTCCAACTAGGGTTTTAAACCAATCTTGTGCATCCAATAGATGTGTTTGTGTCTTTGGATGATCAATTAGGTCATTTTCTTCCTCCCTAGGCTTATTCTTGTCCAATTAGGGTTTTCAACCAATCTTGTGCATCCAATAAGTTTGTTTGTGTCATTGAATTAATATTTAGGTCATCTTCGTCCTCCCTAGGCATATTCTTGTCCAATTAGGGTTTTTAGCCAATCTTGTGCCTCCAATAGGTGTGTTTGTGTCATTGGATGATCAATTAGGTCATTTTCGTCCTCCCTAGGCTTATTCTTGTCCAATTAGGGTTTTTAACCAATCTTGTGCATCCAATAACTTTGTTTGTGTCATTGAATTAATATTTAGGTCATTTTCCTCCTCCCTAGGCATATTCTTGTCCAATTAGGGTTTTTAACCAATCTTGTGCTTCCAATAGGTGTATTTGTGTCATTGGATGATCAATTAGGTCATTTTCATCCTCCCTAGGTATATTCTTGTCCAACTAGGGTTTTTAACCAATCTTGTGCATCCAATAGATGTGTTTGTGTCTTTGGATGATCAATTAGGTCATTTTCGTCCTCCCTAGGCTTATTCTTGTCCAATTAGGGTTTTTAACCAATCTTGTGCATCCAATAGGTGTGTTTGTGTCATTGGATGATCAATTAGGTCATTTTCGTCCTCCCTAGGCTTATTCTTGTTCAATTAGGGTTTTAAACCAATCTTGTGCATCCAATAGGTGTGTTTGTGTCATTGGATGATCAATTAGGTCATTTTCGTCCTCCCAAGGCTTATTCTTGTCCAATTTGGGTTTTTAACCAATCTTGTGTATCCAATAAGTTCATTTGTGTCATTGGATTAACATTTAGGTCATTTTCGTCCTCCCTAGGCATATTCTTGTCCAATTAGGGTTTTTAACCAATCTGGTGCATCCAATAGGTGTGTTTGTGTCATTGGATGATCAATTAGGTCATTTTCGTCCTCCCTAGCCTTATTCTTGTCCAATTAGGGTTTTTAACCAATCTTGTGCATCCAATAAGTTCATTTGTGTCATTGGATGATCAATTAGGTCATTTTCGTCCTCCCTAGGTATATTCTTGTCCAACTAGGGTTTTTAACCAATCTTGTGCATCCAATAGATGTGTTTGTGTCTTTGGATGATCAATTAGGTCATTTTCGTCCTCCCTAGGCTTATTGTTGTCCAATTAGGGTTTTTAACCAATCTTGTGCATCCAATAAGTTTGTTTATGTCATTGAATTAATATTTAGGTCATTTTCGTCCTCCCTAGGCATATTCTGGTCCAATTAGGGTTTTTAACCAATCTTGTGCATCCAATAGGTGTGTTTGTGTCATTGGATGATCTATTAGGTCATTTTCGTCCTGCCTAGGCTTATTCTTGTCCAATTAGGGTTTTTAATCAATCTTGTGCATCCAATAAGTTCATTTGTGTCATTGGATTAACATTTAGGTCATTTTCGTCCTTCCTAGGCATATTCTTGTCCAATTAGGGTTTTTAACCAATCTTGTGCTTCCAATAGGTGTGTTTGTGTCATGGGATGATCAATTAGGTCATTTTCGTCCTCCCTAGGCTTATTCTTGTCCAATTAGGATTTTTAACCAATCTTGTGCATCCAATAACTTTGTTTGTGTCATTGAATTAATATTTAGGTCATTTTCCTCCTCCCTACGCATATTCTTGTCCAATTAGGGTTTTTAACCAATTTTGTGCATCCAATAGGTGTGTTTGTGTCATTGGATGATCAATTAGGTCATTTTCGTCCTCCCTAGGCTTATTCTTGTCCAATTAGGGTTTTTAATCACTCTTGAGTATCCAATAAGTTCATTTGTGTCATTGGATTAACATTTAGGTCATTTTCGTCCTCCCTAGGCATATTCTTGTCCAATTAGGGTTTTTAACCAATCTTGTGCTTCCAATAGGTGTGTTTGTGTCATTGGATGGTCAATTAGGTCATTTTCGTCCTCCCTAGGCTTATTCTTGTCCAATTAGGGTTTTTGACCAATCTTGTGCATCCAATAATTTGTTTCTGTCATTGAATTAATATTTAGGTCATTTTCGTCCTCCCTAGGCATATTCTGGTCCAATTAGTGTTTTTAACCAATCTTGGGCATCCAATAAATGTGTTTGTGTCATTGGATGATAAATTAGGTCATTTTCGTCCTCCCTAGGCTTATTCTTGTCCAATTAGGGTTTTTAATCAATCTTGTGCATCCAATAAGTTCATTTGTGTCATTGGATTAACATTTAGGTCATTTTCGTCCTCCCTAGGCATATTCTTGTCCAATTAGGGTTTTTAACCAATCTTGTGCTTCCAATAGGTGTGATTGTGTCATTGGATGATCAATTAGGTCATTTTCGTCCTCCCTAGGCTTATTCTTGTCCAATTAGGGTTTTTAATCAATCTTGTGCATCCAATAAGTTCATTTGTGTCATTGGATTAACATTTAGGTCATTTTCGTCCTCCCTAGGCATATTCTTGTCCAATTAGGGTTTTTAACCAATCTTGTGATTCCAATAGGTGTGTTTGTGTCATTGGATGATCAATTAGGTCATTTTCGTCCTCCCTAGGCTTATTCTTGTCCAATTAGGGTTTTTAACCAATCTTGTGCATCCAATAAGTTCATTTGTGTCATTGGATGATCAATTAGGTCATTTTCGTCGTCCCTATGTATATTTTTGTCCAACTAGGGTTTTTAACCAATCTTGTGCATCCAATAGATGTGTTTGTGTCTTTGGATGATCAATTAGGTCATTTTCGTCCTCCCTAGGCTTATTCTTGTCCAATTAGGGTTTTTAACCAATCTTGTGCATCCAATAGGTGTGTTTGTGTCATTGGTTGATCAATTAGGTCATTTTCGTCCTCCCTAGGCTTATTCTTGTCCAATTAGGGTTTTTAACCAATCTTGTGCATTCAATAGGTGTGTTTGTGTCATTGGATGATCAATTAGGTAATTTTCGTCCTCCCTAGGCTTATTCTTGTCCAATTAGGGTTTTTAACCAATCTTGTGCATCCAATAAGTTTGTTTATGTCATTGAATTAATATTTAGGTCATTTTCGTCCTCCCTAGGCATATTCTGGTCCAATTAGGGTTTTTAACCAATCTTGTGCATCCAATAGGTGTGTTTGTGTCGTTGGATGATCAATTAGGTCATTTTCATCCTCCTTAGGCTTATTCTTGTCCAATTAGGGTTTTTAACCAATCTTGTGCTTCCAATAGGTGTGTTTGTGTCATTGCATGATCAATTAGGTCATTTTCGTCCTCCCTAGGCTTATTCTTGTCCAATTAGGGTTTTTAATCAATCTTGTGCATCCAATAAGTTCATTTGTGTCATTGGATTAACATTTAGGTCATTTTCGTCCTCCCTTTGCATATTCTTGAACAATTAGGGTTTTTAACCAATCTTGTGCTTCCAATAGGTGTGTTTGTGTCATTGGATGATCAATTAGGTCATTTTCGTCCTCCCTAGGCTTATTCTTGTCCAATTAGGGTTTTTAACCAATCTTGTGCATCCAATAAGTTCATTTGTGTCATTGGATGATCAATTAGGTCATTTTCGTCCTCCCTAGGCATATTCTGGTCCAATTAAGGTTTTTAACCAATCTTGTGCATCCAATAGGTGTGTTTGTGTCATTGGATGATCAATTAGGTCATTTTCGTCCTCCCTAGGCTTATTCTTGTCCAATTAGGGTTTTTAATCAATCTTGTGCATCCAATAAGTTCATTTGTGTCATTGGATTAACATTTAGGTCATTTTCGTCCTCCCTTGGCATATTCTTGTCCAATTAGGGTTTTTAACCAATCTTGTGCTTCCAATAGGTGTGTTTGTGTCATTGGATGATCAATTAGGTCATTTTCGTCCTCCCTAGGCTTATTCTTGTCCAATTAGGGTTTTTAACCAATCTTGTGCATCCAATAAGTTCATTTCTGTCATTGGATGATCAATTAGGTCATTTTCGTCCTCCCTAGGCATATTCTTGTCCAACTAGGGTTTTTAACCAATCTTGTGCATCCAATAGGTATGTTTGTGTCTTTGGATGATCAATTAGGTCATTTTCGTCCTCCCTAGGCTTATTCTTGTCCAATTAGGGTTTTTAACCAATCTTGTGCATCCAATAGGTGTGTTTGTGTCATTGGATGATCAATTAGGTCATTTTCGTCCTCCCTAGGCTTATTCTTGTCCAATTAGGGTTTTTAACCAATCTTGTGCATCTAATAGGTGTGTATGTGTCATTGGATGATCAATTAGGTCATTTTCGTCCTCCCTAGGCTTTTTCTTGTCCAATTAGGGTTTTTAACCAATCTTGTGCATCTGATAAGTTTGTTTGTGTCATTAAGTTAATATTTAGGTCATTTTCGTCCTCCCTAAGCATATTCTTGTCCAATTAGGGTTTTTAACCAATCTTGTGCATCCAATAGGTGTGTTTGTGTCATTGGATGATCAATTAGGTCATTTTCGTCCTCCCTAGGCGTATTCTTGTCCAATTAGGGTTTTTAACCAATCATGTGCATCCAATAAGTTTATTTATGTCATTGAATTAATATTTAGGTCATTTTCGTCCTCCCTAGGCATATTCTGGTCCAATTAGGGTTTTTAACCAATCATGTGCATCCAATAGGTGTGTTTGTGTCATTGGATGATCAATTAGGTCATTTTCGTCCTCCCTAGGCTTATTCTTGTCCAATTAGGGTTTTTAATCAATCTTGTGCATCCAATAAGTTCATTTGTGTCATTGGATTAACATTTAGGTCATTTTCGTCCTACCTAGGCATATTCTTGTCCAATTAGTGTTTTTAACCAATCTTGTGCTTCCAATAAGTTTGTTTGTTTCATTGAATTAATATTTAGGTCATTTTCATCCTCCCTAGGAATATTCTTGTCCAATTAGGGTTTTTAACCAATCTTGTGCATCCAATAGGTGTGTTTGTGTCATTGGATGATCAATTAGGTCATTTTCGTCCTCCCTAGGCATATTCTTGTCCAATTAGGGTTTTTTAACGAATCTTGCGCATCCAATAGGTGTGTTTGTGTCATTGGACGATCAATTAGGTCATTTTCTTCCTGCCTAGGCTTATTCTTGTCCAATTAGGGTTTTTAACCAATCTTGTGCATCCAATACGTGTGTTTGTGTCATTGGATGATCAATTAGGTCATTTTCGTCCTCCCTAGGCATATTCTTGTCCAATTAGGGTTTTTAACCAATCTTGTGCATCCAATAGGTGTGTTTGTGGCAATGGATGATCAATTAGGTCATTTTTGTCCTCCCTAGGCTTATTCCTGTCCAATTAGGCTTTTTAACCAATCTTGTGCATCCAATAGGTGTGTTTGTGTCATTGGATGATCAATTAGGTCATTTTCGTCCTCCCTAGGCTTATTCTTGTCCAATTAGAGTTTTTAACCAATCTTGTGCATCCAATAAGTTTGTTTGTTTCATTGAATTAATATTTAGGTCATTTTCGTCCTCCCGAGGCATATTCTTGTCCAATTAAGGTTTTTAACCAATCTTGTGCATCCAATAGGTGTGTTTGTGTCATTGGATGATCAATTAGGTTATTTTCGTCCTCCCTAGGCTTATTCTTGTCCAATTAGGGTTTTTAACCAATCTTGTGCATCCAATAGGTGTGTTTGTGTCATTGGATGATCAATTAGGTTATTTTCGTCCTCCCTAGGCTTATTCTTGTCCAATTAGGGTTTTTAACCAATCTTGTGCATCCAATAGGTGTGTTTGTGTCATTGGATGATCAATTAGGTCATTTTCGTCCTTCCTTGGCATATTCTTATCCAATTAGGGTTTTTAACCAATCTTGTGCATCCAATAGGTGTCTTTGTGGCAATGGATGATCAATTAGGTCATTTTCGTCCTCCCTAGGCTTATTCTTGTCCAATTAGGGTTTTTAACCAATCTTGTGCATCTAATTAGTTCATTTGTGTTATTGGATGATCAATTAGGTCATTTTCGTCCTCCCTAGGCATATTCTTGTCCAACTAGGGTTTTTAACCAATCTTGTGCATCCAATAGGTGTGTTTGTGTCATTGGATGATCAATTAGGTCATTTTTGTCCTCCTTAGGCTTATTCTTGTCCAATTAGGGTTTTTAACCAATCTTGTGCATCCAATAACTTTGTTTGTGTCATTGAATTAATATTTAGGTCATTTTCCTCCTCCCTAGGCATATTCTTGTCCAATTAGGATTTTTAACCAATCTTGTGCATCCAATAGGTGTGTTTGTGTCATTGGATGATCAATTAGGTCATTTTCGTCCTCCCTAGGCTTATTCTTGTCCAATTAGGGTTTTTAACCAATCTTGTGCATCCAATAAGTTCATTAGTGTCATTGGATGATCAATTAGGTCATTTTCGTCCTCCTTGGGCATGTTCTTGTCCAACTAGGGTTTTTAACCAATCTTGTGCATCCAATAGGTGTGTTTGTGTCATTGGATGATCAATTAGGTCATTTTCGTCCTCCCTAGGCTTATTCTTGTCCAATTAGGGTTTTTAACCAATCTTGTGCATCCAATAAGTTTGTTTGTGTCATTGAATTAATATTTAGGTCATTTTCGTCCTCACTAGGCTTATTCTTGTCCAATTAGGGTTTTTAACCAATCTTGTGCATCCAATAGGTGTGTTTGTGTCATTGGATGATCAATTAGGTCATTTTCGTCCTCCCTAGGCTTATTCTTGTCCAATTAGGGTTTTTAACCAATCTTGTGCATCCAATAAGTTCATTTGTGTCATTGGATGATCAATTAGGTCATTTTCGTCCACCCTTGGCATATTCTTCTCCAACTAGGGTTTTAAACCAATCTTGTGCATCCAATAGGTGTGTTTGTGCCATTGGATGATCAATTAGGTCATTTTCGTCCTCCCTAGGCTTATTCTTGTCCAATTAGGGTTTTTAACCAATCTTGTGCATCCAATAGGTGTGTTTGTGTCATTGGATGATCAATTAGGTCATTTTCGTCCTCCCTAGGCTTATTCTTGTCCAATTAGGGTTTTTAACCAATCTTGTGCATCCAATAGGTGTGTTTGTGTCATTGGATGATCAATTAGGTCATTTTCGTCCTCCCTAGGCTTATTCTTGTCCAATTAGGGTTTTTAACCAATCTTGTGCATCCAATAAGTTTGTGTGTTTCATTGAATTAATATTTAGGTCATTTTCGTCCTCCCTAGGCATATTCTTGTCCAATTAGGGTTTTTAACCAATCTTGTGCATCCAATAGGTGTGTTTGTGTCATTGGATGATCAATTAGGTCATTTTCGTCCTCCCTAGGCATATTCTTGTCCGATTAGGGTTTTTAACCAATCTTGTGCATCCAATAACTTTGTTTGTGTCATTGAATTAATATTTAGGTCATTTTCGTCCTCCCTAGGCATATTCTTGTCCAATTAGGGTTTTTAACCAATCTTGTTTATCCAATAGGTGTGTTTGTGGCATTGGATGATCAATTAGGTCATTTTTCGTCCTCCCTAGGCTTATTCTTGTCCAATTAGGGTTTTTAACCAATCTTGTGCATCCAATAAGTTCATTTGTGTCATTGGATTAACATTTAGGTCATTTTCGTCCTCCCTAGGCATATTCTTGTCCAATTAGGGTTTTTAACCAATCTTGTGCTTCCAATAGGTGTCTTTGTGTCATTGGATAATCGATTAGGTCAGTTTCTTCCTCCCTAGGCTTATTCTTGTCCAATTAGGGTTTTTAACCAATCTTGTGCATCCAATAAGTTTGTTTGTGTCATTGAATTAATATTTAGGTCATTTTCGTCCTCCCTAGGCATATTCTTGTCCAATTAGGGTTTTTTTAACCAATCTTGTGCATCCAATAGGTGTGTTTGTGTCATTGGATGATCAATTAGGTCATTTTCGTCTTCCCTAGGCATATTCTTGTCCAATTAGGGTTTTTAACCAATCTTGTGCATCCAATAAGTTAATTTGTGTCATTGGATTAATATTTAGGTCATTTTCGTACTCCCTAAGCTTATTCTTGTCCAATTAGGGTTTTTAACCAATCTTGTGCATCCAATAGGTGTGTTTGTGTCATTGGATGATCAATTAGGTCATTTTCGTCCTCCCTAGGCTTATTCTTGTCCAATTAGGGTTTTTAACCAATCTTGTGCATCCAATAAGTTGAGTTATGTCATCGGATTAACATTTAGGACATTTTCGTCGTCCCTAGGCTTATTCTTGTCCAATTAGGGTTTTTAACCAATCTTGTGCATCCAATAGGTGTGTTTGTGTCATTGGATGATCAATTAGGTCGTTTTCGTCCTCCCTAGGCTTATTCTTGTCCAATTAGGGTTTTTAACCAATCTTGTGCATCCAATAAGTTGAGTTGTTTCATTGGATTAACATTTAGGTCATTTTCGTCCCCCCTAGAATTATTCTTGTCCAATTAGGGTTTTTAACCAATCTTGTGTATCCAATAGGTGTGTTTGTGTCATTGGATGATCAATTAGGTCATTTTCGTCCTCCCTAGGCTTATTCTTGTCCAATTAGGGTTTTTAACCAATCTTGTGCATCCAATAGGTGTGTTTGTGTCATTGGATGATCAATTAGGTCATTTTCGTCCTCCCTAGGCTTATTCTTGTCCAATTAGGGTTTTTAACCAATCTTGTGCATCCAATAACTTTGTTTGTGTCATTGAATTAATATTTAGGTCATTTTCGTCCTCGCTAGGCATATTTTTGTCCAATTAGGGTTTTTAACAAATCTTGTTCATCCAATAGGTGTGTTTGTGTCATTTGATGATCAATTAGGTCATTTTCGTCCTCCCTAGGCTTTTTCTTGTCCAATTAGGGTTTTTAACCAATCTTGTGCATCCAATAAGTTTGTTTGTTTCATTGAATTAATATTTAGGTCATTTTCGTCCTCCCTAGGCATATTCTTGTCCAATTAGGGTTTTTAACCAATCTTGTGCATCCAATAGGTGTGTTTGTGTCATTGGATGATCAATTAGGTCATTTTCGTCCTCCCTAGGCTTATTCTTGTCCAATTAGGGTTTTTAACCAATCTTGTGCATCCAATAAGTTTGTTTGTGTCATTGAATTAATATTTAGGTCATTTTCGTCCTCCCTAGGCATATTCTTGTCCAATTAGAGTTTTTAACCAATCTTGTGCTTCCAATAGGTGTGTTTGTGTCATTGGATGATCAATTAGGTCATTTTCGTCCTCCCTAGGCTTATTCTTGTCCAATTAGGGTTTTTAATCAATCTTGAGCATCCAATAAGTTCATTTGTGTCATTGGATTAACATTTAGGTCATTTTCGTCCTCCCTAGGCATATTCTTGTCCAATTAGGGTTTTTAACCAATCTTGTGCTTCCAATAGGTGTGTTTGTGTCATTGGATGATCAATTAGGTCATTTTCGTCCTCCCTACGCTTATTCTTGTCCAATTAGGGTTTTTAACCAATCTTGTGCATCCAATAACTTTGTTTGTGTCATTGAATTAATATTTAGGTCATTTTCCTCCTCCCTAGGCATATTCTTGTCCAATTAGGGTTTTTAAACAATTTTGTGCATCCAATAGGTGTGTTTGTGTCATTGGATGATCAATTAGGTCATTTTCGTCCTCCCTAGGCTTATTCTTGTCAATTTAGGGTTTTTAATCAATCTTGTGCATCCAATAAGTTCATTTGTGTCATTGGATTAACATTTAGATCATTTTCGTCCTCCCTAGGCATATTCTTGTCCAATTAGGGTTTTTAACCAAACTTGTGCTTCCAATAGGTGTGTTTGTGTCATTGGATGATCAATTAGGTCATTTTCGTCCTCCCTACGCTTAATCTTGTCCAATTAGGGTTTTTAACCAATCTTGTGCATTCAATAAGTTTGTTTATGTCATTGCATTAATATTTAGGTCATTTTCGTCCTCCCTAGGAATATTCTGGTCCAATTAGGGTTTTTAACCAATCTTGTGCATCCAATAGGTGTGTTTGTGTCATTGGATGATCAATTAGGTCATTTTCGTCCTCCCTAGGCTTATTGTTGTCTAATTAGGGTTTTTAATCAATCTTGTGCATCCAATAAGTTCATTTGTGTCATTGGATTAACATTTAGGTCATTTTCGTCCTCCCTAGGCATATTCTTGTCCAATTAGGGTTTTTAATCAATCTTGTGCTTCCAATAGGTGTGTTTGTGTCATTGGATGATCAATTAGGTCATTTTCGTCCTCCCTAAGCTTATTCTTGTCCAATTAGGGTTTTTAACCAATCTTGTGCATCCAATAGGTGTGTTTGTGTCATTGGATAATCAATTAGATCATTTTCGTCATCCCTAGGCTTATTCTTTACCAATTAGGGTTTTTAACCAATCTTGTGCATCCAATAAGTTTGTTTGTGTCATTGAATTAATATTTAGGTCATTTTCGTCCTCCCTAGGCATATTCTTGTCCAATTAGGGTTTTTAGCCAATCTTGTCCCTCCAATAGGTGTGTTTGTGTCATTGGATGATCAATTAGGTCATTTTCGTCCTCCCTATGCATATTCTTGTCCAACTAGGGTTTTTAACCAATCTTGTGCATCCAATAGATGTGTTTGTGTCTTTGGATGGTCAATTAGGTCATTTTCGTCCTCCCTAGGCTTATTCTTGTCCAATTAGGGTTTTTGACCAATCTTGTGCATCCAATAAGTTCATTTGTGTCATTGGATGATCAATTAGGTCATTTTCATCCTCCCTAGGTATATTCTTGTCCAACTAGGGTTTTTAACCAATCTTGTGCATCCAATAGATGTGTTTGTGTCTTTGGATGATCAATTAGGTCATTTTCGTCCTCCCTAGGCTTATTCTTGTCCAATTAGGGTTTTTAACCAATCTTGTGCATCCAATAGGTGTGTTTGTGTCATTGGATGATCAATTAGGTCATTTTCGTCCTCCCTAGGCTTATTCTTGTTCAATTAGGGTTTTCAACCAATCTTGTGCATCCAATAGGTGTGTTTGTGTCATTGGATGATCAATTAGGTCATTTTCGTCCTCCCAAGGCATATTCTTGTCCAATTAGGGGTTTTAACCAATCTGGTGCATCCAATAGGTGTGTTTGTGTCATTGGATGATCAATTAGGTCATTTTCGTCCTCCCTAGGCTTATTCTTGTCCAATTAGGGTTTTTAACCAATCTTGTGCATCCAATAAGTTCATTTGTGTCATTGGATGATCAATTAGGTCATTTTCGTCCTCCCTAGGTATATTCTTGTCCAACTAGGGTTTTAAACCAATCTTGTGCATCCAATAGATGTGTTTGTGTCTTTGGATGATCAATTAGGTCATTTTCGTCCTCCCTAGGCTTATTCTTGTCCAATTAGGGTTTTGAACGAATCTTGTGCATCCAATAGGTGTGTTTGTGTCATTGGATGATCAATTAGTTCATTTTCGTCCTCCCTAGGCTTATTCTTGTCCAATTAGGGTTTTTAACCAATCTTGTGCATCCAATAAGTTCATTTGTGTCATTGGATTAACATTTAGGTCATTTTCGTCCTCCCTAGGCATATTCTTGTCCAATTAGGGTTTTTAACCAATCTTGTGCATCCAATAGGTGTGTTTGTGTCATTGGATGATCAATTAGGTCATTTTCGTCCTCCCTAGGCTTATTCTTGTCCAATTAGGGTTTTTAACCAATCTTGTGCATCCAATAGGTGTGTTTGTGTCATTGGATGATCAATTAGGTCATTTTCGTCCTCCCTAGGCTTATTCTTGTCCAATTAGGGTTTTTAACCAATCTTGTGCTTCCAATAAGTTGAGTAGTGTCATTGGATTAACATTTAGGTCATTTTTGTCCTCCCTTGGTTTATTCTTGTCCAATTAGGGTTTTTAACCAATCTTGTGCATCCAATAAGTTTGTTTGTGTCATTGGATTATCAATTAGGTCATTTTCGTCCTCCCTAGGCTTATTTTTGTCCAATTAGGGTTTTTAACCAATCTTGTGCATCCAATAAGTTTGTTTGTGTCATTGAATTAATATTTAGGTCATTTTCGTCCTCCCTAGGCATCATCTTGTCCAATTAGGATTTTTAACCAATCTTTTGCATCCAATAGGTGTATTTGTGTCATTGGATGATCAATTAGGTCATTTTCGTCCTCCCTAGGTTTATTCTTGTCCAATTAGGGTTTTTAATTAATCTTGTGCATCCAAAAACTTTGTTTGTGTCATTAAATTAATATTTAGGTCATTTTCGTCCTCCCTAGGCATATTCTTGTCCAATTAGGGTTTTTAACCAATCTTGTGCATCCAATAGGTGTGTTTGTGTCATTGGATGATCAATTAGGTCATTTTCGTCCTCCCTAGGCTTATTCTTGTCCAATTAGGGTTTTTAACCAATCTTGTGCATCCAATAGGTGTGTTTGTGTCATTGGATGATCAATTAGGTCATTTTCGTCCTCCCTAGGCTTATTCTTGTCCAATTAGGGTTTTTAACCAATCTTGTGCATCCAATAAGTTCATTTGTGTCATTGGATGATCAATTAGGTCATTTTCGTCCTCCCTAGGCTTATTCTTGTCCAATTAGGGTATTTAACCAATCTTGTGCATCCAATAACTTTGTTTGTGTCATTGAATTAATATTTAGGTCATTTTCGTCCTCCCTAGGCATATTCTTGTCCAATTAGGGTTTTTAACCAATCTTGTGCATCCAATAGGTGTGTTTGTGTCATTGGATGATCAATTAGGTCATTTTCGTCCTCCCTAGGCTTATTCTTGTCCAATTAGGGTTTTTAACCAATCTTGTGCATCCAATAAGTTCATTTGTGTCATTGGATGATCAATTAGGTCATTTTCGTCCTCCCTAGGCTTATTCTTGTCCAATTAGGGTTTTTAACCAATCTTGTGCATCCAATAAGTTCATTTGTGTCATCGGATGATCAATTAGGTCATTTTCGTCCTCCCTAGGCTTATTCTTGTCCAACTAGGGTTTTTAACCAAGCTTGTGCCTCCAATAGGTGTGTTTGTGTCATTGGATGATCAATTAGGTCATTTTCGTCCTCCCTAGGCTTATTCTTGTCCAATTTGGGTTTTTAACCAATCTTGTGTGTCCAATAAGTTCATTTGTGTTATTGGATTAACATTTAGGTCATATTCGTCCTCCCTAGGCATATTCTTGTCCAATTAGGGTTTTTAACCAATCTTGTGCATCCAATAGGTGTGTTTGTGTCATTGGATGATCAATTAGGTCATTTTCGTCCTCCCTAGGCTTATTCTTGTCCAATTAGGGTTTTTAACCAATCTTGTGCATCCAATAAGTTTGTTTGTGTCATTGAATTAATATTTAGGTCATTTTCGTCCTCCCTAGGCATATTCTTGTCCAATTAGGGTTTTTAAACAATCTAGTGCATCCAATAGGTGTGTTTGTGTCATTGGATGATCAATTAGGTCATTTTCATCCTTCCTAGGCTTATTCTTGTCCAATTAGGGTTTTTAACCAATCTTGTGCATCCAATAAGTTTGTTTGTGACATTGAATTAATATTTAGGTCATTTTCGTCCTCCCAAGGCATATTCTTGTCCAATTAGGGTTTTTAACCAATCTTGTGCATCCAATAGGTGTGTTTGTGTCATTGGATGATCAATTAGGTCGTTTTTGTGCTCCCTAGGCTTATTCTTGTCCAATTAGGGTTTTTAACCAATCTTGTGCATCCAATAAGTTTGTTTGTGTCATTGAATTAATATTTAGGTCATTTTCGTCCTCCCTAGGCATATTCTTGTCCAATTAGGGTTTTTAACCAATCTTGTGCATCCAATAGGTGTGTTTGTGTCATTGGATGATCAATTAGGTCATTTTTGTCCTCCCTAGGCATATTCTTGTCCAGCTAGGGTTTTTAACCAATCTTGTGCTTCCAATAGGTGTGTTTGTGTCATTAGATGATCAATTAGGTCATTCTGGTCCTCCCTAGGCTTATTCTTGTCCAATTAGGGTTTTTAACCAATCTTGTGCATCCAATAGGTGTGTTTGTGTCATTGGATGATCAATTAGGTCATTTTCGTCCTCCCTAGGCTTATTCTTGTCCAATTAGGGTTTTTAACCAATCTTGTGCATCCAATAAGTTCATTTGTGTCATTGGATGATCAATTAGGTCATTTTCGTCCACCCTTGGCATATTCTTCTCCAACTAGGGTTTTAAACCAATCTTGTGCATCCAATAGGTGTGTTTGTGCCATTGGATGATCAATTAGGTCATTTTCGTCCTCCCTAGGCTTATTCTTGTCCAATTAGGGTTTTTAACCAATCTTGTGCATCCAATAGGTGTGTTTGTGTCATTGGATGATCAATTAGGTCATTTTCGTCCTCCCTAGGCTTATTCTTGTCCAATTAGGGTTTTTAACCAATCTTGTGCATCCAATAAGTTCATTTGTGTCATTGGATGATCAATTAGGTCATTTTCGTCCTCCCTAGGCATATTCTTGTCCAACTAGGGTTTTAAATCAATCTTGTGCATCCAATAGGTGTGTTTGTGTCATTGGATGATCAATTAGGTCATTTTCGTCCTCCCTAGGCTTATTCTTGTCCAATTAGGGTTTTTAACCAATCTTGTGCATCCAATAAGTTTGTTTGTGTCATTGAATTAATATTTAGGTTATTTTCGTCCTGCCTAGGCATATTCTTGTCCAATTAGGGTTTTTAAACAATCTTGTGTATCCAATAGGTGTGCTTGTGTCATTGGATGATCAATTAGGTCATTTTCGTCCTCGCTAGGCATATTCTTGTCCAATTAGGGTTTTTAACCAATCTTGTGCATCCAATAGGTGTGTTTGTGGCATTGGATGATCAATTAGGTCATTTTCGTCCTCCCTAGGCTTATTCTTGTCCAATTAGGGTTTTTAACCAATCTTGTGCATCCAATAGGTGTGTTTGTGTCATTGGATGATCAATTAGGTCATTTTCGTCCTCCCTAGGCTTATTCTTGTCCAATTAGGGTTTTTAACCAACTTGTGCATCCAATAGGTGTGTTTGTGTCATTGGATGATCAATTAGGTCATTTTCGTCCTCCCTAGGCTTATTCTTGTCCAATTAGGGTTTTTAACCAATCTTGTGCATCCAATAGGTGTGTTTGTGTCATTGGATGATCAATTAGGTCATTTTCGTCCTCCCTAGGCTTATTCTTGTCCAATTAGGGTTTTTAACCAATCTTGTGCATCCAATAAGTTCATTTGTGTCATTGGATGATCAATTAGGTCATTTTCATCCTCCCTAGGCTTATTCTTGTCCAATTACGGTTTTTAACCAATCTTGTGCATCCAATAGGTGTGTTTGTGTCATTGGATGATCAATTAGGTCATTTTCGTCCTCCCTAGGCTTATTCTTGTCCAATTAGGGTTTTTAACCAATCTTGTGCATCCAATAGGTGTGTTTGTGTCATTGGATGATCAATTAGGTCATTTGCGTCCTCCCTAGGTATATTCTTGTCCAATTAGGGTTTTTAACCAATCTTGTGCATCCAATAGGTGTGTTTGTGTCATTGGATGATCAATTAGGTCATTTTCGTCCTCCCTAGGCTTATTCTTGTCCAATTAGGGTTTTAAACCAATCTTCTGCATCCGATAAGTTTGTTTGTGTCATTGAATTAATATTTAGGTCATTTTCGTCCTCCCTAGGAATATTCTTGTCCAATTAGTGTTTTTAACCAATCTTGTGCATCCAATAGGTGTGTTTGTGTCATTGGATGATCAATTAGGTCATTTTCGTCCTCCCTAGGCATATTCTTGTCCAATTAGGGTTTTTAACCAATCTTGTGCATCCAATAGGTGTGTTTGTGTCATTGGATGATCAATTAGGTCATTTTCGTCCTCCCTAGGCTTATTCTTGTCCAATTAGGGTTTTTAACCAATCTTGTGCATCCAATAGGTGTGTTTGTGTCATTGGATGATCAATTAGGTCATTTTCGTCCTCCCTAAGCTTATTCTTGTCCAATTAGGGTTTTTAACCAATCTTGTGCATCCAATAAGTTAATTTGTGTCATTGGATTAACATTTAGGTCATTTTCGTCCTCCCTAGGCATATTCTTGTCCAATTAGGGTTTTTAACCAATCTTGTGCATCCAATAGGTGTGTTTGTGTCATTGGAAGATCAATTAGGTCATTTCCGTCCTCCCTATGCTTATTCTTGTCCAATTAGGGTTTTTAACCAATCTTGTGCATCCAATAAGTTTGTTTGTTTCATTGAACTAATATTTAGGTCATTTTCGTCCTCCCTAGGCATATTCTTGTCCAATTAGGGTTTTTAACCAATTTTGTGCATCCAATAGGTGTGTTTGTGTCATTGGATGATCAATTAGGTCATTTTCGTCCTCCCTAGGCTTATTCTTGACCAATTAGGGTTTTTAACCAATCTTGTGCATCCAATAAGTTGAGTTGTGTCATTGGATTAGCATTTAGGTCATTTTCGTCCTCCCTAGGCTTATTCTTGTCCAATTAGGGTTTTTAACCAATCTTGTGCATCCAATAAGTTCATTTGTGTTATTGGATTAACATTTAGGTCATTTTCGTTCTCCCTATGCATATTCTTGTCCAATTAGAGATTTTAACCAATCTTGTGCATCCAATAGGTGTGTTTGTGTCATTGAATGATCAATTAGGTCATTTTCGTCCTTTCTATGCTTATTCTTGTTCAATTAGGGTTTTTAACCAATCTTGTGCATCCAATAGGTGTGTTTGTGTCATTGGATGATCAATTAGGTCATTTTCGTCCTCCCTAGGCTTATTCTTGTCCAATTAGGGTTTTTAACCAATCTTGTGCATCCAATAGGTGTGTTTGTGTCATTGGATGATCAATTAGGTCATTTTCGTCCTCCCTAGGCTTATTCTTGTCCAATTAGGGTTTTTAACCAATCTTGTGCATCCAATAAGTTTGTTTGTGTCATTGAATTAATATTTAGGTCATTTTCGTCCTCCCTATGCATATTCTTGTCCAGTTAGGGTTTTTAACCATTCTTGTGCATCCAATAGGTGTGTTTGTGTCATTGCATGATCAATTAGGTCATTTTCGTCCTCCCTAGGCATATTCTTGTCCAATTAGCGTTTTTTACCAATCTTGTGCATCCAATTAGTGTGTTTGTGGCAATGGACGATCAATTAGGTCATTTTCGTCCTCCCTAGGCATATTCTTGTCCAGTTAGGGTTTTTAACCAATCTTGTGCATCCAATAGGTGTGTTTGTGTCATTGCATGATCAATTAGGTCATTTTCGTCCTCCCTAGGCTTATTCTTGTCCAATTAGGGTTTTTAACCAATCTTGTGCATCCAATATGTGCGTTTGTGTCATTGGATGATCAATTAGGTCATTTTCGTCCTCCCTAGGCTTATTCTTGTCCAATTAGGGTTTTTAACCAATCTTGTGCATCCAATAAGTTCATTTGTGTCATTGGATGATCAATTAGGTCATTTTCGTCCTCCCTAGGCATATTCTTGTATAACTAGGGTTTTTAACCAATCTTGTGCATCCAGTAGGTGTGTTTGTGTCATTGGATGATCAATTAGGTCATTTTCGTCCTCCCTAGGCTTATTCTTGTCCAATTAGGGTTTTTAACCAATCTTGTGCATCCAATAGGTGTGTTTGTGTCATTGGATGATCAATTAGGTCATTTTCGTCCTCCCTAGGCTTATTCTTGTCCAATTAGGGTTTCTATCAAATCTTGTGCATCCAATAACTTTGTTTGTGTCATTGAATTAATATTTAGGTCATTTTAGTCCTCCCAAGGCATATTCTTGTCCAATTAGGGTTTTTAACAAATCTTGTGCATCCAATAGGTGTGTTTGTGTCATTGGATGATCAATTAGGTCATTTTCGTCCTCCCTAGGCTTATTCTTGTCCAATTAGGGTTTTTAACCAATCTTGTGCATCCAATAGGTGTGTTTGTGTCATTTGATGATCAATTAGGTCATTTTCGTCATCCCTATGGTTATTCTTGTCCAATTAGGGTTTTTAACCAATCTTGTGCATCCAATAACTTTGTTTGTGTCATTGAATTAATATTTAGGTCATTTTCGTCCTCCCTAGGCATATTCTTGTCCAATTAGGGTTTTTAACCAATCTTGTGCATCCAATAAGTTTGTTTGTGTCATTG